>OX578286.1:198478-293092 GCA_951217055.1 Gerris lacustris
CGGACCGATTTTTTTAACGAAGTCTTGGTTATGGCACGTTGCGCTTGTTCAAGGCGTAGAGCATCGCGGTGTTTCCTCGATGCGACATCATTGTGACTGACAGTAAGACAGTTTGTCGTGACTCGATTTTCACCGGGAAACCGAGATATTAATATTATTTAATTTCCCTCAGACCTCTTAATACTAGGCATCGCGTGGCTCTATCATTGAAGCGAGCGTATTGCAATGAAATACTGAATATTGAAATTTATTAATCATGATGAATGTCATATGTCATAGTTGAAGATAAGTGGAAGAGGGGTAGGGAAGGGTGGGGGTACTCGGTACAAAGCTTTACTTCCTAAACAAACCATACACTATACGACTATGTATAACAATCTTCACAACCCGCGGTAGCTTTTAAACAATTATTATAAATGTATCTCGTCACTACGCAAAGAATTCTGCTTGTATCAAGTTGAAATTTTGCATACCTGTTTCAATTGTGCATTAGATGGTGTATATGGAGTTTTATTAAAATCGTTTCGTTAGAACGTAAGATATCGGTAAAAAGGTTGTTTTCTCTATTATAAACGTTTAGGTCCGCTTTAATAGTTTTAGCGATCTTTATTAAGTCATAGCGGTGTCGCTGTTGGTTTTAGTAAAAAATGTTATTTGAAAAAAATGTTCGTCTCATCGAGTAGATGATGATAGAATCTTTTCCCGTCCTGAAATTCCAATTTAATTTTTGTACCTCTCGTTTACGCGAGCGTTGCGCGCGAACTCATGGACGGATCACGCTGTCCAACGAACTTAGCCTGAGTATTAGTAAGAGGAACATGTATACCAAATTTCAACTAAATCGGTCAACTTTTACTCAAGTTATCGTCACACGCGTAAACGTTACTGACAGACAGACAGACAGACAGACAGACAGACAGACAGACAGACAGACAGACAGACAGACACGGAGCATATTTCGTTGAATGTAGGAAGCTCGCTACGCTCGCTTCAATTATTTATCTGTTTTAGGACTCGGCCAGCCGTCGAGAGAACTGACTCTCGATCAGGCTACATATATTTGGTATTGATTTAGTTTCAGAATTTTAGCCATCAGAATTGTGTGCCATCAAAAGATGGCACTCGCACGAGGAAATGATTTAAAGTGGCCCTCTTTTTTGGGTTTCGAGGCCGTCCCAGAAAACCATCATGCATTTGGTAGTTGGTCCTTCCGTCGCATCTTGGATCATATCTCCAAACCTATTGCAGCTAGATATTTGAACTTTAGTATACAACTTAAACATTTTTGACAACTTGAAATTTTTATCGAACTGATCGCAACATTTTTACTTTTCCTCACTACTAATAGTAGGAAAAGTATTGTTTATTATTTGTAATTTTTGAGTGGGACATAATTTTAAAGATATTGAAATGTAGAACACAAATATATATCGCGTTCCCGAAATGGCGGCTATTTTACCCCTATTAGAACCAAATGAGTGCATACCTAAAATGTAAAAAAATAATATGCACGCCTTGCTCCCCCATAGTGCAACTTTTTATAAATATTTTAGAAAAATAATAATAACAATAATAATAATGTAGAGACAAAAAGTAGAAGAGTGGAAATTAGTTAAGTTAAAAATGTTCACAGACACGGGGAAATTTACAATTGTAGACAGTTGGTGTTGTGATGAGCGTGTTTCTAGATGAGCGTGTTTCTAGATGAGCGTGTTTCTAGATGAGCGTGTTTCTAGATGAGCGTGTTTCTAGATGAGCGTGTTTCTAGATGAGCGTGTTTCTAGATGAGCGTGTTTCTAGATGAGCGTGTTTCTAGATGAGCGTGTTTCTAGATGAGCGTGTTTCTAGATGAGCGTGTTTCTAGATGAGCGTGTTTCCAGTCAGATCTGTGAGGTGCTTCCCACTGCTTCACCTGCACAAGAATACGACGCTGATGATGACACTCTTTTTCAACCAGCCATATTTCGTACTTTGGCTCATAAACTCGAATAGCGTTACTTAAAAACGACACTTAAAAGTGTTACATGAAAATGCCTCATTGTCTTGCAGGCTCGTATTCAAGACATTGTTTTATTAGAATCTAGCCATATAAGTCGTTTTCCATGAAAAAATCTATCTCCTAAGATATTGATGAAAATAAATCTGATTTTGTTAAAAACTTGAAATATTAGAACCACCTTTTGAACACTTTGTAAATACATTATGTTTAAACAGCCGACGAATTAGTGTGGCACATAGCTATCTCGCGTTATATAACGTACTGCAATGATGTTACGCTTTTACAAATCACTTATTATCTAATTTATTTATTTTTCCACTCCTTTTATTTTAATTTTGTCAGCATTTTAAATCTAGCAACACCAAAATGTTGCCTAATGTCTGTCTTGGAAGTTTTGAATTCGGAGACATAAAATATTTTCGTTCTTGAGAAGAATCACATTAGTTACTTTCCGTTATCTCGGAAGCAAATTTAATAAATTATATGAGATATTATGGGATTTGAATATAGTAGATATCGATATCTATATGAGAATATTTTGTTTGATTTATCGGTCCCATTTGTTACTTCCATGAAAATGGAAGTATGGTGATACCCTCCAAAACGTGATTCCGAGATCTCTGTGAAGGAGGGGTCTTACGGACCCGGGGGTATCATTGAAATCCGTTTCATATACATGTATGTCTGTGCGTACGTATGTATGTACGTACGTACGAACGTTCGTTCGGAACTTAAAACCTTTATAACATCGCTTCAAGACATCGTATTGAGATGCGGTTTTCGGCATTTTTTAGAACTTTGGACGGAAAAACTGATGGCGCAAACCCGAACATCGTAGCTTACGACGTTTTGGAGCTACAGTCACTTAAGCACGAAATCGGTCTGTCGACGATAACTTTAGTAGGCTTTATTTGTTTTCAATTTCCTTTGGGGTATATATGTGTCCTATATGGTAGATTGTACCTATACTTTTTGAGCAAAATCGGACAAGCGGTTTGGGAGATATTGGTATTTTAGTGTTTTTTTAAAGGTTTTTTCGGAACCAAATTGCGGCTAAACTGAAAGTCGTATCGAAAAGCGGATAACACCAGTTTAACCAATTTTAAATAATCTACAACTTTTGTCATATGACTTTTTGTCGTAGGACCATCCCTTCTACCTTAAATAGTCATTTTTGTTAAATTTTCGACTTTGAGCTCTTATATTATTCGAAATAATTGACCGATTTATTTCGGAACCAAAATGCGGCTAAACTGTAAGGATAACACCAGCGGTAACTGATTTTAAAAGATCTACAACTTTGGTCCTATGACTTTTTGTCGTAGGACCCTTACCTTTAAATAGAGACATGATTTTCAGTTTTTTGTTAAATTTTCGACTTTTTTTTATCAGCTGATTCTAAATTCTTTTATTATTATATTCTTATATCGTATAGTTAAAAACAAGTATAAAGAAAATGTAAACAAATAAACAAAAATTGAATAATTAATTTTTTTGTTATAAAGGATAAAGATTATAGTATATTATGTTACAAGGCTGTGAAGTGAGTTTTTTGAGTGAAAAAACACTTCAAAGTCGCGTAGCATATGCTATTTTTTCCGAGGTAGCAGACAATGAAAAAACATTAAATATTAATCACTAATCAATATATAATAATAACAAATATTAGTACATACTTAAGACTTAAAAAAAGAAACCTTAAAATGAGGTTACACTATAAGAAAAGATAAATAAAACGCATTGACATCTAGCGGATTTTTATCGTACTAGAAGCATTTCTACAAAGACTGCAGCACTACTAACGGAAGTTTTGACAACTACCCGCCGTAAAGAAAAAATCTTTTAGTGCCTTGGACGTAAAAGATTTTTTCTTTAGAGCTAGGAGTAATGAAAAGATTTTTTAAGTCCACGTAATGAAAAAATGGATTTTAGCTATGTTTTTTAGGCTCTAAAGTTACTATTTCACAGCTTATCACGGAAAAATAAATTTGTTTTGTTTTCGCATAAACACACCTAGATGTAAACAAACCTTTCTCTCTTATCTTTTTACATTCTACCGACATTTATAAGGTAACATTTTATTTTTATGTTAACTATATATTTAATTGTGTTTATTATCATTATTATTTTTGTTTAATTTTGGCTTTCTGTTGCAAAACTATAATCGATATTAGCTGTTTGTACGATGTAGTTTATACTGAGTTCTCTCTTGCTCACGTATTGACACCACAACATTTCATGGAAGTCATGTGTGGGATTTCCACCCGGTACTTTTTTTTACGTAATGGCGTATTGAAATACACGCTCCCTAGATTAACAATCACAGAGAGAGGGTTCAGCATTAATAACTAAGTGGAATCTATCTATCTATAATTGTATAATTTTAGTTTAAGTGTGTCTAAGTGTATTTATCAAGTGTAAAAGAAGGCTTAGATAAAGTTAGGTCAGTTTGTAGTTGACAAGCGTAAGACTAAACAGAGTTTAGAAAACCGCAACGGATTAACTTTGCATTGGAAGTCTACATCTAGAATCTAGACCGAAACAACTTGAACTTGTTTCAGAGGCAACACTGCATCTTGACTTGTCTCAACAGTCACATCTGTTCAACTCAGTATAAACTTAGCTTACGACCCGTAAACATTTCAGCCAACTTACGCTGTTTAATCGCTTCAATGCTTTTTCATGTTATAATCCTTAATTCTAAGCTTTACAGCTGTGGTAAACCAAGTATATATTTCGGACTTTATGGTACAAAGCTAAATAAACTCAATTTTTAAATCTCTTGAATTTTTTTTTTTTTTTTTTTTTTTTTTAAATACCTTTATTTATAATAAATTTACAAAATAAATATAAAGTGATACACAATGATATAATTATAATTATAAGTAAGGTTCCCGTCTCTACTAAAGAGCTTAACGCTCTGCGCCGTAGAGAGGGAGTTCTTAAAAAACTAATTTAAAAGCTTATTTTAGCATACCTATTTTTCACAAATATATATATAATTTAATCAATCCTTGGTTTGATATTTTTCTTATTATAAAATAAAATAAATATTTCTAAATATAAATATATAAAACAATTCAACAAATCATGTAATAAATACAATACAATAAATAAATAAAAATATTCTAGTTATAGTTACAGATTTCAATTTGTAAAGATCAATGTAAAAGATTAAAACAGAACAATGTTTATAAATATATTCATTTCCATTACAGAGTAGAGATAAGATAAGATTTAATTTTATTGATATTGCTATATATATTCTGTGTTAATCTTAAAAGTTGGGATCAGACCTAAAGAACTTTGAAATTCGTATTAATATAAAAATTAAGATACTATACTATAGTTTTAATTAATTGATCAGTGGGTGTCGGGAATTTAACTAGACAACGTCTCTCGTTCGAATCATTAAAAGTAAAGCGGCGTGCTTATACGCGCAATTCTCTTATTTGTTTTAATTAAACAATCATCGTATTAATTACATTCGTTTCCGATCTTTAATGTTTCTCTATACATAGTTACACTCCTCAATGGTGTAGCGACTTTTGTGCGACTTGGTCCAAGATATGTTTTTTGAGATTATTTTTGAAGGTGATTAGTTTAGTGTCTGTATTTTGTAAATCAAGAGGTAAATTATTATAGATTGAAACAGCGCGATAGGACCAGTGTCTTTGTGCCATGGATGTTCTACAAGTTTTTAATGAATAATGTCCTTTTACTTGGCTTCTAGTATTAGCATCATGGCTCACTTTCTGTAAGTCATGCTTGCCTTCTTTAAGGTAAACAATACATCTATATTTATAACTTTGCTCTAGAGTCATGATCGAAAGTTTTTTAAAAAGTTTTTCAGTATGGTCTCTTAGATCCTTATTTAATATTATTCTAATAAAAGCTTTTTGGCGTATAAAAATTTGTTCTTTATGTGTGTCACACGCAGCTCCCCATGCTAGCAAACCATATTGAATTATTGAATCAACTAGTCCAAAATACAAATTTCTTTTTTGTTGTATATTTAATATATTTTTTAATTTAGAGAAAATAAAAGTAAGTTTTCTCAGCTTTATATTTAGGTTTGCAATGTGCGGTTTCCAATTCAAGCAACTGTCGATCATGACTCCCAAGTATTTAACAGTATGTACCCAATCTAATTGAGCACATTGACATATATTAGTATGATATTGACAATTATCTTCATGTACTCTTATATTTGCAATGACTGGCTGTGTAGACCAATGAATGGAGTAAGTCATAGCACAGGTTTTTTTAACATTAATTGTTAATTCATTTTGGTCAAACCAATTTTTAATTTTTTTGATCTGTTGCTCAGCCAACAACTTACTATCTTCCCAGTTATTAGTTTCACAAATTAATGCTAGGTCATCTGCAAACCCAATAATAGTTGATTTTTTAGAATTGTTTCGTTTATTGTCAATGTTGGAAAATGGAGTAGAAGTATGAATAATTGACTGTTGTGTATTTTCTACTATTCTGAATAGGGAATTGATGAATATTATAAATAACGACGGTCCTAAGACTGTTCCTTGAGGGATAGAATAATTGGCTGAATAACCATCACCTGTAACGTCATTAAGTTTGACTTTATATATCCTATTTTTTAAGTAACTATCGAACCATTTCAAGACTGTACCAGATATGCCTATTTCTCTTAATGCTTTGATTAATTTTTTATGTGATACGCTATCGAAAGCTTTCGCTAAGTCAATATAAACGGCTATCGGTTTTAGCCCGTTATCTAAACTATTTGTTATGGATGTTGTAACTTTATTAATGGCATCTTGAGTGTTTAAATTACTTTGAAATCCAAATTGACTTTTTGATATTATGTTATTAGTCTGTAAAAATTTATTTAGTTGTTTTTTTATAATTTTTTCTAATATTTTCGCAATATTGGATACTAGTGAAATGGGTCGATAGTTAATAGGATTATTCGTTGGTCCAGATTTATGTATTGGATGTATAATGGCTATTTTAAAAATATCGGGAAAGACACCTTGTAAAAAACTTGACTGAGCTATATAGGTTATTGGTAGGATTAGTGATTCGATATTATTTTTAATCATTGTGACTGTGATTTGATCATGACCTGGACCTGATCTACCTCTAAGATCATTAATGGCATCTTTTACATCTTTATCTGTTATATTTTCAATATTACACCATAACTCTTCTTTATTAGTTTGTAAATTATCAAATTTATTTATTTTTTTAACTTTTTTACTATTTATATTTTTTGCCATATTTTCACCTATAGTAGTAAAATATTGTCCCATACAATTAGCTGCGTCTTTGGGGTTTTCTAAGGCGTTTATTACATTTCCGACACTATTTGTTATCTCTGGCACTAGATTTTTTTCTTTTTGATTTCTATTTGTTATTTTATTTACTTCTCTCCAGATCTTGATCATATCATTATCACAATCTTCTATTTTTTTACTAAAGTATTCTTTTTTTGTCTTTTTTATAAGTGAGTCAAGCTTTTTACAATATTTCTTACAATAAGTTTGCAATTTTACATTATGAGGCTGTTTAGAACATTTTTTGACTAATTTTCCTTTTTTTCTTAAAGACACAACAAGCCCGTGGGTAATCCAGGGCTGTAATTTAATGAATTTTCTTTTTGGTGGATCTAAAGTTTTAACTACTGTGCTTTCAGAGATCAACTCTTCCATTTTATTTATATAACCATAGGCCGCTTTACTTGCATCAGACTCATTGGTAACAGTTTCCCATTTTTGTTGTTTTAACAAAAATTTCAACTTTTCATTGTCTATCTGTTTATAAGTAACAGGTTCTCTGTTTAATATCTCTTTATAATTGATATGAACATTTCTTTTTGTTTTTAAGCTAAATATTATAGAATAATGGTCCGTAATGCAAGTTTTTAATACTAATGCTTTTATTTGGTTTACCAATGTATCTGATGAAAATAAATGGTCTATGGTGGTACTGCTTTGAGCACTAACTCTGGTGTAATCTTTTATATGAGAAACAAGTTTATTTTCTGACATAATGTCTAAATAAGATTCAACGTCATTAGTTAAATCGTTGTTACAGTTAATATCTAAATTTATGTCGCCTGTGATTATTTTTTGAAATTTCTTTTCTTTTTTAATTAAGTTATTAAATTCATTTACGAAAGTAGTAGTGTTTCCACTTGGTGATCTATATAAGGTAAATATTTGTAGATTTTTTTTCATAATTTTTAATTCAATGCAGTTACAATTTTCTAATGGATGTTCAGTAATAATTACGTCATTGACTAATTCATCTCTTATATAGATCACCAAGCCACTGTTCTGGTTAAAATTATTTTCTGTTGTGATTATTTTATATCCCTTAATTTTAAACATATTAATGTCTATTCTCCTTAACCTCGCTTCCGACAGAATAATCAAATCAAAATTACCATCAAATTCTTTTAGTTTTAGACAAAATTCATCAAAATTTTTATTTAAACTCCTTATATTCATATGGATAAATTTAATAGAATTTTGTTCACTCATGATTTCTTTTGGTTTAAATTTTTGTTCATTAATTATTTCTAGGTTTTCTAATTCATCTAAGTGCTGCATGTTTAAAAGATCTTTGTTAGTTTAATTGTCTTGATTATCTATTTATTTCTATCCTATAAAAGTATTGATTTATGTTATATTATTTGGGTTATGTTATATGTTATGCTATATTATTTGTGTTTTTTTTTTTTTTTTTTTTTTTTTTTTTTTCTTTTCATTTTTTTCCAACATTTTAGTTTAATTCAGTTTAGTTTAGTACAGTTTAGTTTGTTTTTTTAATTTAATTATGATTTTTGTCACTATTCTTTTATTTAATGTAAATATATTTCTTAATTTATAAATTTCTTTATTAAAATTATAGAGGATCTTATTCTTACATTTAATCTTAATTATTTATTTTAAGTTACTTTTTAATTTAAATTATTTTTCATGTGATTATAAACTAGAAAAATAAATATAGTTTATTATTTTAATATATTATATATTTATTAATTATATATATTATTTAATATATTTAGTTAATAATTAAAATTGTGGTATTTTATAATTTTTTATGGGTAATTATTCGATTAGGTATTGATAAATAATGGTATAATTTAAATTGTTTAGTATTAGGAAAAGAAAAAAGTAAGGAAAAAATAAGAGTTAGTAAAGATTAAGCAGAAAATAATGTTATTAATTATTGGATATGAGAGATTTTAGAACTTAAATATTAAATTATAATAATTTGCTATCAATATCTTCGAGAGATTTAATAGTAATGATTGGAGATTTTTCCTCTTTCCTCACGAGTACCTTATTATTCCACCACACAAATTTATATTTTGCTTTCAGCGCTGCAGTTTTGGTGGTTTTTAGAAGATCTCTGTTAAAAGGTGATAAATCGTGCACAATAGTGATTCTGTCTTCCTCTCCTAGAGAATTATCGATCAGCTGAGCTGATATTCCTATTTTCTCAGAATCTTTACTGGATAGAGTCTTGAACGCTTGTATCCACTTCAATTTATCGGTCCTTCTAACGAATTTCACGACTATAGGGGGAGGATAATTAGTTTGTTTTTTACCTGGAGTTCGGTGTGCGATACTTATATCGTCTTGCTTATAATTAACTCCTAACGCTGTAGCCACGTTCTGAATAATAGCATCAATATTCTCGTTAGGTGTTATTTTTAAGCCGTGGATCACAGCTATATCCCGGCGGCTGTACTGATTAGATTCGTTGTTCTCTTTTCTTAGTTCTCTGTTTTCCTCCTTTAGCTCTTTATTCCCTCTTTGCAGATCTTCTACTTGGTTTGACAACTCGGAATTACAATCTCCAAGTAGGAGATTTTCTTCTTCTATTTGTTTTATCTTATCAGTTAGTAATGATAATTGATCTGACAATGCTTTCGTCTTGCTGTTATATTCTGCTCTAATTTTATTAAGCTCAGTTTTAAAGATTTTCTCTATAAGAGAAACTATTTTGCAGCTTTCTTCTGAAAGCCCCTTAAGCTCTTCTGCTAAATTTATGGTATCAGATGTGCTTATATTATCGGTATTGACACTTTCAGCATTAGTTGATGGTAAACTACTATTTCCTGATGTTGATCGAGTGCCCCTGCAGGTACTGCACTTCCAAACTTGTTTAACTATAGGCGAGAGTTTTTGTAAGTTTATATTATTACACTTCGCATGATAATCTTTTTTACAGACAGAACACGAAATAAATTCCGAAGCCGAAACCGTAACACTACAAAGTTGACAATGTAAGCTCATATTAAAAATTTTTATAGTTTGAAAAGCTTAGAAGTTAGAAAAGCAATCAATAAAATGAATAATACCTCAAGTTTTTCTCTGGTTTTTAATATAAAGATTATAGCCTAAGTTACTGTGTAGTGCAAACAGCGCCACCGTATGAACGAAGAAAGTTTAGAGTCAAGCTTTATAATCCCGTGTTTATAATCTCAGCCGGGCATTTTGCTGCCGAGCTTACCGAAGGTAGCGAAAGCATCGTCATCCTTCTGATGAAGTTGATAATGATGAGTTTTTTATGTGTCCGATTACAAAATGTCCTGTCAGACCCGTTTCAGACGTCTGTCGGTCAACATTTTTGCCAACCATTATGTCTTAATAACTACTCTCCCGATTTAATGGGTCTTCCTATTTAACTACTCTTCGATTTTAATGGGTTGGTCGCATATTGATTTCAATATTGCTCCTTCAGCGTGTGCCCAAACTTGTTTTATTGACACCCATATATTTAAACCTATTTCGAAGGAATTTGGATGGTTTGTCGATGGCACCCCACAGATGGCTCCATATTAATTTCAACCTTCTCCGCAAACTTACAACCCACTTTGATTTCCATTGACACCACTCGGAATCAAAGCAACTACTTTGTGTTTTTGAACACATATATCTTTAAGTCTGATTTTGAATAGATTTTGATATTTCGTGAAAGTTAGCCGCACAGCAGGTCCCATGATAATGCCGACCTCTCAAAAATTTAATATTTAATAAAAATAAGTGTGGCCTCACTGGAAATTCAAAAAATGTTCCAAATCTCATTTGACCGAATATCCAATTATAGGACGTAAAAAAGCTATGTGCCACACTAATTGGCCCACTATTTTTAATTTTGTTATTTTAAGTTGGTTGTTGTTTTCTGTTTTAGGTCAGTTCCGTTCGGCTCGCGTCACCGAACATCCGTCGGACGTGACGGTTCCGAAAGGCGAGCCTGCGACTCTGAACTGCAAGGCGGAAGGGAAGCCGGAACCGAGGATAGACTGGTACAAGGATGGACTGCTGCTCGATCTCAACAGTCCGGACTCGAAGGCTTTGAGGGTGCTCAGACCGGACGGATCGCTTTTCTTCATGAGAGTCAACTCGAAGGAATCGGATGACGGAGTCTACTGGTGCGTCGCCTCCAATCCCAGAGGCGTCTCCGTATCCAGAAATGCAACCCTTACCGTCGCCAGTGAGTCTTTTATTTCCTTTCTCTCTTTTTTTTTTAGACATTTTTAAAGTGAACATCGCTACCTTAAATCGTTATATTTCTTTAAGCCCTATAAAGGTGCGTATTATCTGAGGCGTGACTTTCCTTCGTTGGCACTCTTTTAGTTTGGTACCTCCCTATTTCATTGCAAATTTGACAAAGGTGTATAAACTCTCCTGTATTTAGAACTAATAATATCCCTTAGTGTAATTATTTTTTTAAGACAAAGAGATATGTACCCCCCTCCGTATAAGGGGGTACCTTAGTAAAAAAGGAGATATAAGGCAACAATTTAGTCAAGTACCTTCCCAATAAGTATAAAGACAAATGGATATTTTGTCCAAAGAAGAGGAACATACTCCTGAACATAAAAATGGTCAAATCCGTTTGTTTGTGTTAATTTGACTAAGGGATAATATTATTATCACTTTTATTTACAGAAGTGTTGTGTTCCTTTTCTTTGGACTAAATATGAAGGCGGATCCACACATGCGGGAGAAGCCGAGCGCCTCCCTCCGACTCGCAAAACACCGAGTAGTGTGGACGGGTTCCGCCCTCCCGATTTTTCGGTATTCGGAGTTCCCATGTCGAGTCGGTCTTTTTCACGCTTCAAAGTACCCGAATACTCGCCTCCCTGCCACCTTTCACCCGATCCACACATTCGGCATTGTCCCCCCAGTTTAATTCTTTAGTATTTACCATTCATTACGAGCTATTATTGTTCATTTTTGATATTTTATTAATTACATAATGTAATAAATTAAGTTTCAATAACCCATTAATGGTTAACAAGAAAATCACTCTCTATTTAATAATTAATTTAATTTATAAATAATTATGGATATATATTTATTATTATTTCAATAATTATCCTTTTTACTCCAATGCTAATACTTACAATGTTTTTATTTGAACGCATAGATGTCATATTTGTCTATTTTTCATAAGATATTATAGGAATATTATATTAAACTTATTATTTAGAAGTATTGATAAATAACATTTGTACTAAATTATATTATATATTACATTTTAAACTATGTATATATAAATACATTTAATACAAAATATAATATGTAATATAAAGGCTGTCAAAAAAATCTGGAAACGGTCAATTAACTCGGTTTATAATAAAAAAGAATATTACTGCTTATGCTTATACTTTTGACTTTTGTTACCTATATAGTTTTATATAGGTTTCAAAAAATCAAATGCAATTATGATTGTTTTCTTCGGTCATTAAAATTATTATAAGATATATTTTTTTTAATTTTAATAAAATGGACCATGATGGGTTATATTATACTGCTTCTTAAAAAGTAAAGAATGCAGAGTTCTAAAATTACATGTTGAAGTGAAGTAGATTTTAAATAATTTGATAGCATGTTAACTTGGTGTCGTCCATTATTAAAAGTAAAGAATATAAATATAAAACAATAATAGAGAACAAAAAATGGATTTGGGCGCTGAAAGTGGTGAAGGTTGTAGAGTAGAGGTGGGTGTAGAGGTGGAATGATGTTTGGCCTCTTATATTCGCAGTTCCCATATTGAGGGGGTTGCTCGGGAAATACCTACATGTGTGGAGAGGGGTGGAGGTAGTTAGCCGGACTACTCGGCGAAAGGAGATTAATCGGTACTTCGAATATTCCGCATGTGTGGCGCCGCCTTGACTTCATGATTACGGGGGAGGTACTCAACTCTTAGGTACTTCCAATTAGGAGGGGGGGGGGGGGGGGGGGGGGGCAAACTAAGACCTGACGCTAGCCAATACTAGCCATGAATCTGACAGCAGCAGTCATGTCCGGCGCGTCCCGAACGCCTGTCGATCGTGAGATTTGAAAGTCACGTCCTCTGATCAGTTGTGGCTTGATTTCAACGTGAAGGCTAGAATAACCGTCCCTAGAAAGAACTGTTTTGTAGCTGTGGTTTAGTGAAGGACCTAAAGCCTTTCTATGACAGGGAAGCTGTAGCTCCCTCTAGAATGTTGAAGTCGATGTGTTGCGTAGGAAGTAGTATTTATAAATGTGGGTTTATTTGACTCGAGGTGTTGTTCTGTATTTTAACAATATGGCGCAGCAAGTCTTAAAGTCTGAACAACCATCACAACGAACCAACTCTAATTCGCACTGAAAAGCCAAGTTTCACAACATAAAGAAAAACTGACGTCATATTAAAATGATTAAGTACGGCCTGTGTGAAAGCATCAAGTAACATCTTCCTAATGGTTTACTTCTACCAGTGACATACGAGCCTGTAAATAGATAGCGCCGCTGTGCCTATAATGTCACTAAGAGTCCAACCACCAGAAAAACCTTCCACACAGTTTTCACATGAAAATGTATAGAGGTGGTTAGAGGTGGTTAGATATACAAAGAAAGGGACGGAGTGAGAAATTTACCAGAAGAATTCAAGAGACAGTTAAAAAAAGATGGAGGGAACAACCCCCTAAAACGCCCGCCCTTTTTCTCCCGGACAGTTTTTTGGCGGGTAAAATAAATTATGACGTTGGTTAGAGAAAGGGGGGGGGGGGGGGGGAGATGAGTTAGCGAACAAAAATGGAAAGTAGGAGAAGGGGGTGGTGAGTTGAAACCGGAGGGGGTGGGGTTTAGAGTGTCACAAGGGGGATATTTTCACTCCCCATACAGCAATTTTAAACACCCCCGAAAACATTTTCCTGGGTGCTTTGAGAACCATTTTTAGAGACCTTGAAAATAAAAAAAAACTGAGCGGAAGGTTTTCAAAAGTGGGGGCCACAAATGGTGTTGAATATGGTCCATAATATGTGGATAGAAACAAGAATAAAGAGGGCCTGAGAACAACATCTTGATATAGTTCCTCAAATATGGCACAACGCCTCCCTCTTTAACCCCCCCCCCCCCTACCCCAAAATATGACAAAAAAACTTTACCATATTTCATTTACAATAAGTTTCATCTCATTTTTTTCATAAATAAGTTTTTCCCATTTACAAACACACCCGCAGTACGTATATATATCCTGTTGTAATGTACTAGTGCGCACAAAAATGGTTCTTCCTGAAGACGTTTTGATAAATGTAAAGTACGTATTAATTAAGTCCTACTAAAAAATAAAATACTAAAATTAGTCTTACTATTATTACTATTAATAAATTGGCAGCGTGGGGAAATTAAGATAGAGCCAATGAGAGCTCGACATTTTGATTATTTGAGCTTCTAAAAGTCTGATTGGCGCCCCACCCTAATATTTATATTTTACCACACCCAGTTCTAATTGTGAGACTAGCTTAATTTAATAAGGACAAATGACAGGTGTATTGAAACTTCGCTCTAGAAGTGGAGGAAAGATAGATAATCTAGTACCTTGCAAATCTCTATATTTTTGTTGCCAGCTATCGTTTGGGCCAGCTGCCGAAATCCGTAATAGGGCAGGCAAATGATTACCCAACTGTTCCGAGTAGTGATCGTTGTATTAGGAGGAATTCCGGTCCGTTCAACTTCAAAACTTTTCGAGAACTTTAACGTGGTACGTCGTTATGTTGGCACTAATGACTAAGTCTAATTTTAACGAAAAGAATTTGTAATACGGTCACACCGTGCAAGCCTATAGACCAGTAACTCTACCTTACATTCCAAACAATGGACTCTACGGTAAGGGACTTCAGACTTCAGACCTAAACTAGCGACCTCTCTTGCTTACCTCTAGACCAACGGTGC
Source organism: Gerris lacustris (assembly GCA_951217055.1). Taxonomy (NCBI): domain Eukaryota; kingdom Metazoa; phylum Arthropoda; class Insecta; order Hemiptera; family Gerridae; genus Gerris; species Gerris lacustris. The sequence continues at coordinate 213,683 of OX578286.1, forward strand.
CCAACTGCATTTCATGGAGGAAGTCGAACCGTATTAAACTGATCTTGACATTTCGCAGACTTTTCTTTCCCTTTGTATCTTCCATCCAACCCCATGACGCTGATTTTACATCATATTTCCTTTCAATTCCACCCACTTACCAAAACTAATGTCTTGCAGGCTGTACATTGTACAAAAAGTATTTTGGGCGGACTTCGGGCGGACTTTCGGTCCACTAGTATGCATCAGCGTGCACTCTGGCTGTAACCCGATGTGATTTGCGAATGCGATTATTGTATGAGACTCAAAGAAGTATAGATTCAGTCGCCCTGCGACTTCTTCGCCTCGATCTCCCCTCTTCTGCTCCTATTCGCCGTCTCTTGGACAGACCTTCATCCCCATAGTCAATTCAACCACTTGTTTTAAATTTTATAATGGGCGAGACTGAAGATTTAACAATGTCGTATTTGGCTAGGAAAGCTAAGGAATGTTAAAAAAAACTGTGGGTGCATCCCATTACCTAAGGCCTTCGAGAAACGATTCGCCACTGGAGTCATTTTACTCACCCAACAGTTAAATTTAGCGTAAATAAATATTTTTAGTTATATTAATTTATTACTATAATTAAAAATAAAATAATTAATTTTACATGAAGTTAAGGATTCAGTATCTATCGTTTAAATGAGCCCATATAGCCGAATGTAACATTATCCACCTGGTCGTCCGACCATTCTTAGCCGCTTGATTTGGGAATCTAAAAAAATCTGCTACCGGAATTGTTGTCTGATATTGCCATTTTCTTTCGTTTTAATGTTTATTTGTGAATCGAATTCCAAAATCTTTGGTGAGAATAGAGTCTTAGACGATAATTTATTCCAGCGTATTTCTAATATTTTTGAGAAATTCAATGATAGAGAGATAAAAAGTATTCCATACAAGTAACTGTTATTTATTATTTGGTAGATTTGTCAGTTTTCCAGTTTCATTGTCGGAGGTAGGTCAAGGAAAAGAAACGTCTGAGTTCTCCTTTGAACACTTGATCCGGGAACAGATCCAAAATATTTCTCTTCCTGAATTTCTTGTAACAACCGAAAAAAACAATAATTCTTGCCAACAAAAAGTATAATATACGAGAGAATAACATTAAATTGTTTACTTTATTCACACCGACATCTTTCGCTTGAAGAATTTGTCGACACAAACTTCGGTACAATCTCGCTGCGAACAATAAAGATATGCGAATATATTGTACTGAAAAACAAACTACACTTTGAATATATTCGTATGTATGTATATTGTTTTTAGAGTAACATTAAACATTGCTGCACATGTCTGTCTGGCTGTAATGCAGCTCATTTCTGAAAGTACCCGACACAAAAATTTGAGTTTCTAGTTACGCTATGTGTAATAATAATAACTCCAACAAAGGAAAAGTATAGGGAAGCTCCAAAAAATTATTCCTCAAAAACTAGGGGTTGAAGTTTGGACGTTGACATTTGTTTCAGGGAAATATTTCGTCATGTTGGCTCTTAAATAAAACAGCAAGACAAATATATATTTAGTTTCTTTTTTTTTTTACAAATTCATCTTTGCGTCAACTGTCCTTAAAAACTATATTTTTTGGTCCACCCTCATATTTTTTAATTATAATAAATGGTTCAATAGTTATAAAAGCTATTTTAAATTGGCGCCATCTTGATACGGCTGGGCGATTATGCTGGTTAACGAACTCGTCCTGTTTTTTGACATTGCTTACGGATTATTTGTGTGTGTTGAAAGCGCATACTTGCCTAATTTATTTGTGAAGCTTTTTTATATTATACAGAGTGGTCCAAAAGTCCCCCCCCCCCCTCTTAACTTTTTAACGGTTTGAGATAAATTAATGAAACTTGGCGCATCCCTACTATGTTAAGGGAAGGTTGTTTTCATGCAATCGCGCACTAGGGGCAACCATCTATTTCCGAGTCTCCCTCGAAACCGCTAATAGTAAATCACTGGACCAAGTAACTATGTACTCGTGTAGGAGAGAGGTTAGTAAGACGCTGTGACACAATTTTATGATTTAATTGAGCAAAGTGAAATGTTGAGACACCGGGCGCGAGAGGAGCGTTGTCCCGCCATCTAGTATGCCATTGTAGAAAAAGTTTTATCAAAAAGAGTTTTTTGCAGATTTAAATACAGACAATTTTGGTGTCTTTCTCGTCTTTTAATTCCTCCTCGTTTCTTATCGAGAGAATATAATTCGAAACGATATCGTAGAATGGAAATAACTCGAGGGTAACTTAATAAATATGTTTAGAGAGCGAGTTCACTCACCCTGTGTTTAGTCCCCCCCCCCGTCACGTTTTAATAACCCGCATCATTTTAATTAAACACTCCCCCCCTCCCTTTATTCCTTTGTATCTGGAAAACAAGTTTCCTTTTTGTTTTCCACGTGCAAAGAAATCTGGCAGCATTTTCTTTTTTAAACGTCTTTTGTCATCAGATTAAGGACAAGGGGAGAAATGTCTTATTTATCCCGTATAATTCTTCCAAATGGAAGATTTTAATATTTCTTTATAAGATTGTTTGCAGTTTCCTTATGGATGTAAAAATAATTTACGATGACCTTTAACACATTTTAGTAAATTTGATTATACATCGTAGCTTTTAACGAATCTCTATTTGGAAACCTCTACAAAGCTTTTCTAGAAACACAAGGCTTGAATTAGTTAATGAATCTGAAACCTCCTCCCACTGTTTCTCTCCCTATATCCCTCGCACCTTTTCATTAGACGCAAGGCTAGAATTAGTTATCTATTTTATGTACGATTGATACAAAATATAAACATTGTATCTCTGTTTAGATGCGTAGAAAGTGATTCTTTATGTACTTGTATTCATTGCGCATGCGTGTCTCATAGTTCTGAAGAATTCCTCTTCTTTATCACCCTAGGGCATAAAGAAGAGGAATTCTTCTGCTTTACGCACGATTAGCTAGTTTGTTTACATTTAATAAAACTAATTTGCTGTTCTTTTATTAAAGTAACGGTTTATATAGAGTTTTTAGTGAAAAAAATGAGTGAATCAAGTGACTTTGACGAAAATGTGGAGAATAATACTCCTCCAGAAATAATTAATTCGGCAAAAAATACAACTCAAGAATTATTGCCATCTTTATCAAGAGTGAGATACGAACTTACATACAGCAAGTTTATTTTTTTCTGTATTTATTATTTAAATCTAACAATAGTAGATAAAGTTCGGTACGCACCTCGAGCGAAAACGGCATTTTGCATTGCTCGTGTGGTTTTACTACCCTCGCTGTCGCTCGGGTGCAAAATTCCACACTCGCATGCAAAATGCTACTTTCCACACTCGACGCATAATGTACTATTAGTTACGTTCTCCAATATTGATGTAAGATGGTGAAAAAAATTAAAAACACAAGTGGCTTACAAAATGCAATGTTGATATGAAAAGTTGTCTCAAATGTGGACAGTTAGTGAGTTCTATTTGGATGTTATATAACTCGTAGATTGTGAGTAGCCATGCTTAGTCTTACCGCCCATTATTTTATCTGTTGTTTCTTGAGATGAAACATTTGGTTGCTTGTTTCTGTCTATTTACGTAATACGTTTATTTGTTCAAGTTGGGTTCGTCTAAAGTAACGTTTATTGCTTTATAATTCCGGTATGTGTTGTCCGAACGTTGAGACGTTTTCTCTTATTTTCTAACAGTACATTGTATCTCTGTGGCGTCTTTCCTCCCCTTTCAATTTCGTCGATAGATATTTTCTATAGCCGTCTCGAGAAATGATGTTTTTCTATTTGCCCGATGCCGACGATGTAATATCTGGTAAAGGGATCGAGAGGACGATACCAGGTGGGGAGGGGGGGGGGGGGGGGGAGCTTCCAAAATAAATCAGGATATCGGTTATAAGTTAGCTTTTCATTAGAGAACATCTTATCTCTTCTATATCATCAGATTCGGCTCCACATCCATCTTCTTATCAATCTATACCTCCCTGTCTCTTATCTCATAACTCTAACCTAATATATTATCATTATCTTGAAACCACGTTACAGTCTCACACTGCGATACTGTCCCCTTTAATCCAGAGCGAGTCGAAACGTGAGCGCAACACAATCTTAACAAACTTCTCTTTGAGAGTTTTATGAGTCCGTGTAAAACTCTGTCTCTCGTAAACAGTAAACAGAGCACTCACATACAAAGCGTTATTTCTCCTCAATTATCTACAGATTCCATATAAATCACTTCTCCCCCCCCCCCCTTCACAATATTTTTGGTGCCGTGAGCCCAGTCTGGGTATTGTTAATCTGGACCTGCTACTAAATACATGTTTACTATACATTGATAAGAAGGTCTCTGGAGGAGGTTTTCATTTGGTTATTAGTTGGTTGGTAAGCAAGGTGTGGTAATGACACGGTGCCCTAATCTTTACCGCTTCCTCGACGTTATCCCGTATTATTTTGCCCGCCCCGACTCAACCCAGAATGTTCCTCAACTCGTTTATCTCTACCTCTTAGTTTCATGTACTAATTGCTTCTATCATTTTCATGTATAGCCTTTAATTTTAATTATAAATAAAAGTTGTTTATGAAACCTATGTGAATTAAGTGAGATTGATGTTAGATTGTCTGACGTACTGTTAGCGACCCAAACTGTTAAAGGCTCATGCCAAATATTCTAAGGGCAACTGTAATCACTCATTCTTTCAAATAACTTATAATTAAAATTTGTGACTTTTCGGCATGAAAAACACAATTTTCAAGGAGAAACGGCGTTAAATGAATCGGTTCAAAAACGAAACCAAATATCTGTGCTGAGGGCGTTCTGCTCTTTCATTTAACCCACGTGTAATATATGTATAATGATGTAATATCAGTTGTAAATCAAGTTTATTAATAACTGAAAAACCTCTGTCAACAAAACTAAATTAATCAATTATTTACAAATGTAATATACTAGATTTTCCCCCGTCAAAGATCACAAGCAATATATCTCTGTTTCGAATTATTATTTTGTGCGCATGACAGCGTCTTTCCAAACCTGTCTCTTACTTCACTCTGTAGTATAGCGGAGCTGTTCTAGATGTAATGAGGCCGGAGATGTGTCCTTTACCACGGAGTCCCGAGCAGCCAAACTGTGTCACCCTGTGTAAACTCCCTTTGTTTGCTGATGATGTAGAATGTTTTGAAGGTCAGGCTCCACCCCCCCCCCCCCCCCCCGGTACAAACAAGGATTGTCTTTCTCGGTCGCCTGGTTAGTGACTGGAACGCACCTACACAGGTCCTTCTGAAACTCTTCAGGTAGATTTGGTTTTATGTAAGTTTTTCCCTGAAATATGTTTCCTGGCAGCCATATATTGAAATCAAATATGGCCGATATAAGAACTTGATTCTACGCGAGTTGTTTATGCGCCGCATCGCTTGTATTATTGAACACTTAATGAAATGAAAGCCTGGAGAATGTCACCGACAAGTATCTGACCTCGTAATTCAAAAGCCAAATTTTATTTTTGCATTTTGTTTCCTTCTTTTACTTTATTTTCAACCTAATTTATTTATTTAATTTTTTTTTTTTTAAAAACTTAAGTTTAAAAAAATTTATCTTTCATCATATCAAACTTTTTTCTGTGAAAATTTCAAAGAGAGAAAGTATAAAAACAACAAGATTTAGAAAAAATCAAGAGAAAGCCTCTGAGTGAAGAAAACTCGAGTTCTTTCCATTTCCAAAGAGTTGGGTGGTTTTTCTTTTACCTCTCGACCTGAGGCTGCGGCTTTTCTCTTCACAGTCTCTTTAGTATTCCGTTCAGCACATTTTCTTCTTATTTAGTTTATTTTCTTCTCTAGAAACTTTTTTCCCACCCACAGAAACAAAAAAAAATAAGAAGCAAAAAACAAGGAAATTCATGGTTCTTAAGATTTTGTTTTGAATTTTCTTTAAAAAATTAGATGTCGGATTAAAATGAAATGTAAGCTAAAAGTATTATTTATTTTCAAAACCGGGTTATTATTTATGGCGAGCCTTCTATTATTAATCCGACGAGTCGGTCAGCTGTTAGTTAATAAAGGTCAATCTGCTGGCTTTAGGACCAAACTGCATTTATATATATTTTAAAGGAACAATCTTTGAACTAACTTCCTTGTTCTATCACAAAAAAAGTTTATTACATTTCTATAATATTTTCTGCTGTGATGTTTGCTAACCTTATAGTTCTGAGCTTATTCCGCTCTACAGCTGTTTCTCATGTAGTCCCCCCCCCCACTCCCGCCCCCGCACTCCCGCCCCCGCACTCCCGCAATCTGCCCTCTGATGGTTCCTGATGGGCAAACCTTTTTAGAGTAAATTGGCTTGTATAAAACGACACTGGGAAACCAAGTTCGCGTTTCCAGACTCGTCTAAGTGAAACATTTTTGATGTGAAGTTGTAAGTTTCAAGGGGGGGAGGTGAAGTTGTAAAGTTGGGGGGGGGGGTCATTTTTTTAGGTGAAATTTTGGCGCTAAAAACGCAATATTGGCGGCAAAAAGCACAGTAGTCATAAAAAGTCAAATATATTTGTAATCTAATCTTTAGTAGCTTTCATTTGATACCCATCTCAAAAATGTTGCCTCACTGCGCATTATTATTATTATTTTAGTTTTTCTTTAAAATAATTTAGGTTTATTTTTGTTTTACAAGAAATACGCTTGAGACACCCCCCTCCTCAAGCTTCACTTTTTTGGGGGTGCCTCATTTTCAAACACATAACTGTTTCTATTCTATTATAAATTGTATGATGGAATTGAATAAATTGAATTAAAGTACAAGGTGCCTCAAGATCGCCACTTAATTTGAGTGTGCGTCTTTATTACAAGATGTTAATTTCTAAGGTGCCACAAAATGGCCACCAAGTTCGAGTGTGCCTTTACTTGGTGCCATAAAGTGGCCACCTAGTTTGAGTATTTGTTTTTATAGTATACTAGACGTCACCCCGCGCTCCGGGCGGCGTGACGTCTAGGTATTAGAGGCTATGTTTCCTACTATCATGTAGGCCTGGCAATAAAATGAAATGCCTAGTTTTGTTTCCAAAGCCTTTTAGGAATAATATTAGGACTATATTGCACAGCATTCACTCCGTTATTAAGAATATAATACTTTTCATATCGTAGTTTGTGGTGTATCTATGTATTTTAAAAATAACCAATAGAAACTAAGTAACATAATAATAAATAACATTGCCAAAAGAGGTATAATAAATAAGAAAATAAACGTAGTCAAAACCAAGAAGACTGGGAAGTCATTGAACAGTCATCAACCATGATGGTGCATTAATTTAATTACCAGTCTCTTTTCTCAACACGGTAGTTGCACCAGTAAATATTTAATAGCTCTAGAAAAAATTAATAAAATAATAAATATTCGATTTAAAGAGCATTAGTGTGAGGTTTAAGAACCTCAATTAGAAATTAAAACGGTCAACAGTTGCGGACGCCATGCGAGCTCAGTCAATTTTTTATTAAAAAACATAAACTTTAGCTTTATTTAAGGTAGAACCCATGAAGATACGACATAATGTCATAGGACCAAAGTTGTAGATCTTTTAAAATCAGTTGCCGCTGGTGCAATCTGCTTTTCGACACGACTTACCGTTTAGTTGCAATAAGCCTCCAAAAGAACTTTAAAGTTGCGTCCGCCATCTTTAATTTATTTAGGGTGGGGATACGAGTTTTTTAAATTTTCTTATTTTTCAGTCGGTTTGGGTAGGTAATTTCCGACCAAACGCAAAAAACCGGGAGTTTCTAGGTGGTCTAGAAGTACCCAAACATTTTGATTAGCGAGGCTGTGGGTATTGGTTATGGTAGATCAACTTAAGTGTTTTAGGTTATTATTTTTATACATTATTTTTTACAAAATTGTTAATAACTGGTTCTACTCAATATTTTTCTTAATCTGTCAAAATTGTTTTAATTTTTTACATGAATTAAAGTATCAATTTAGCAAATGTTAAAGAGCGCAGACGGTTCGAATTAATCTTGGGATATCTGCGGGTTACTTTCGATAAACTGTAAAAGTTTCATACGAATCAGATAAGTACTTTTGAAGCTATAGGTGCAAATAGAAGTATGTTTGTGTGCATGTGGAAGAGAAACAAACGAGCTCAGAAGGTTGAAATATATGGGACCAACAATGGGCTAATTATGACCTACCATCTAAATTTCATTAAAATCGGACGTGTTGTTTTTAAGATATGTTGGTTCGCAAAAATCGAACGACATACCGACAGACAGACACGGAACCAAAAATGTTCCCTGATGTCTGAAACGGATTTCTGTCTTGGAATTTTTGAAATCGGAGACCTAAAATATTTTCTATATAAGTAGGTGGTTCCTTTTAGATATAATTTCTTGATTAGTTGGGTCTTTTAAGGAAATGTAAACGCCTCACTTTTGCGAAAGTTCGATCCCTCGTTGGATCATTCTCAAGCTAAAATCATAGTTTATTTCAATATTACAATTATTTTATAAATTATAATTACTGTACATTGTAATTTTACTGTTGATTTACTTGTATTAACTATAGACACTTGCATCTTCACTGAGCTGATTGACTGCTGATTATATTGTCATGGTTATAGTTGTATATAAAGCTTCTTACTGCTGCGTATCATGGAATCTTATTGATTTTCCTCAATTCACCCTAAAATATTTAACATGGATTAAAATGATTGATGATACCCACATGTTATGTCGGTCATTAACATTATCAACTATAAGATCAATACATTTGATTGGATTTGTACTTACTGAAATCAAGTACTGTTAATTGCACAAGTACTGTTATTAGTTAAAAAGTTTTTAACTAATAAGTTTTTAACGTCTGCTTCAAGTTTAAAATTTGAATTTTAGGCCGAAGAAAGATTCTCCCTTCATGTATTGGATGAGCATTTTGTTCTTTGCGTGGCTCGATTTCTCTTTTCGGCGTTCTTCGATTTTCACTTTTTAGTTTTAATTTTTTTAATTTTGGCCAAAAAGAGAGGACCACGGCAACTGTCTTAGGGGGGGGGGGGGGTGGAGTGTGAAGGTCGGCTAAACTATATTCGATGCATACGACGTGTCCACGATGCCATGTTTTTCTATGAGAGGAGAAAATTTTAGCACTGTTAATTTAATATAACTGAAAGGTTATAATATAAATGACAGGTTATAAACATGTAATAATTTAAAGATAAACCCACGGCAAAGCAAACTGTACCTAAACATATAAACAACTTCAAATGTTTATCTAAACAAACAGCTGTTTTCACAAAATGTCGGTCGATAGATAAATGCGTTATCTTGTTAAGCGCGGATCGATCGGAATTAAGGGGTTTCGTAGCAGTCAGATGAATTGAAAAGAGGAACAAAGAATTACCTAATGCGGGGGAGGGTTGGCAGGAATATCAAAGGAACGAGGGGAGCCATGGAGGACTCAAAAGAAAATAACCACCTGCTTAGATTAACTTTCACAAAAAAAATTCTATTGTTACTTCCTCATTATCAACCCTTTTGTTAAAGGGACAACTTTTATGCCTTCGACCTAAGGTTGAGTTCCCCCTGAGGCTGCAAACTGCAAAGGTTGTCTTTGCCAGAATCCGTAGGTTTTCGGTCTGTTGTGTTGGTGTAACCAGCAGCTGCTAAAGTCCAGCTTATATTGGAAATTTAAAATAGAATTTGATAAAATCTTTTTATTTCGATTTAGCTAACTCTGTAGCACTACAGCCCATAAAATGGTTCGCGAAAGGGCTTGTACAACTCTATTATCAATACTATTTTCAGCTGATGGGGCCACAAACTAACCCCGTCTCATCAATTAAATTATATTATAGTTTAATTGATGAGACGGGGTTAGTTTGTGGTGCTATGAGCTGTATAATGCTTATAATTAACATTAGCAAGGTTAGTCGGCACTTGACATAAGTGTAGGTATGTATGTAGGGATGCCGGGTAAATACAACATCCTGGGTGACGGCAGTGATGAGCTGCGGGGCACCCCGTGTTTCGATTCCGTCCTTCAAAATAACATTTCTAAATACTTAGAATACTAAGTAGAACCTCAATATAACGGACTAATGGAGGCTAAGGTTTGTCCGTTATATTGAAAACCCGGTGTATGACAAATGATTATTAAAGGAAAAATAATCAATGAAACTGCATTAGTTAGCTATAAAAAGCAGTGTCGGAGTGGCAGCTTTCTGGGCCCTCGGCAAAATTTAGTCGTGGGCCCCCTACCATGTTTAATTTTTTTTACTGAGTATACATCATAGTAATTTTATAGAGGATTAATTATCAAATACATATTAACTATGACGTCACATACTACATACCCATACCCTACGGAGGCCTCAATACATTATTTATTATTATTATTTTTTTTTTTTTTTTGAAGAGGGAATTGTTATATTATTTAATTTAATATGAAAATCTAATTTTAAAACATTAGTTTAAAACATAATGTCAATGTATATAAACGAAAAATTGCTAAAATATGATTTAATGGAATAACCAAAATCACATCATTAGTTTATTTCTAAGTTCGCCCCTTGTACTTGCAATCTCATCTATTATTTCACGTTTGTTAATATTTTTGGTATAAGTCACTTTCATAGTTCATCAGCAATAACTTAAAACTTAAAAATCCCAAGCCTAGAGAATACCTTAGGCTGATTGAGAAGACAGATCATACAGTACAAGTTCAATAAAAGCACATGATAAACATTGGAAACATAAAGGCCCAAGCTACGTCATTATCACTTGATCCTTTCTTCATCATGAACAATATCTTCTGTACATTCTCTTTCCAGGAAGAGCTTGAAAACATCATACTGGGCGGCAAACTTCTTCAGCTCAATAATAACACCTGTTCTGCTAAATTTTGTTAAATTAGATACTGTTAGTTAACCAAGTCGTAAACCAAACAAAAATTCATGACACGTGTCCTTTTTCAAAATGGTTAAAAAGTTTTTTGGCTCCAAAATGGCACATTTTTTTTTAATAAATCCTAATTTTGAACAAACTATTCTTCACATATCACATTCTGTCTATTTCTGGATGGTAGTAACAAAGCGCGAATCCCTCCATTATCCTGTGCATGCTCTCCTGGCATTACCTTTTTTTGGCTAATTCTTTTTTCTGAATCAGATGAAGTTGCTACGAATAAATCCAAAATGATAAAAGCAGTAAATCAATTTTCGTGCTGTCAAAATCATCTGAAAATGATTCAAAATCAATTATTGAACCAAATGATTTTCCCTACATTGCCATCTAGTAGCACCAATTTTTTTGTAGTTCTATATATAGTTTTTTTTTTATGACAGTTAGTGTTTTCTTTCCAAAAAGTCATTCTTTTATAGAACAGACTGAGGAAACAAGCCGTTTCATTCTTCACATCAAATACGTTTTCCATCTTAAGACAATTCAGTGTAGAATCACAACCATCAGATTAAAAACATGCGCCATTCAGTGGGTGTCTCTCGTATTTGTGGTTGCTTTAGCCTATTACAACAACAACAAACAACCCTTCATGTTGACCGCTCCTTCAAAAGAACGAGCAGCTAAATTTGTCAGAGAGATTCCATATTTCGTTAAATTTAGTTTAATATTTTGTGGCCAAAAATATAACTGTGCACTGTCTTTCTATCAAACTATCAATATTTCACACACTACGTCACTTCCATCCATGTTTCAGTTCCATTCCATTTATTCATTACTGTACGTAGATGGTTTTGGCAATTGTCATAAAGTCATATTACACCACTAAACGTGTTTACTTTGATTTTTATGCTTATCGATTATTTATTTCATTTGAATAAATATTACGGCATTGAAGACAAATATTTTCACAATGCATTTTTTTAAACTTCGTGGGCCCTTACTGGGGCCCCTTGAGCCCGTGGGCCCTCGGCAAATGCCGACTTGCCGACCTGGCCAGTCCGACACTGATAAAAAGTGTATATTATAGTAATCTAATTAATAAACTGGAATAGTATGTGCTATCTGCAATCACAAAGGGAGGTATGTAATTTAACAAATAGCACGAGTTCGTTATCCACCAGTATTATAATGGGGACCTTAAAAATTTGTTTTAGCTTTAACTTTTGAACCATTTGTAACAATGACGTGAAAAAGAACTCCTCTATGTGCATTTTTATCGTCCAAACGCAATGAAACAAAACCCATTTTTTTTCACTATATCTGTAACGTATGAAAAATTCCTTAAAAACTGCTTTTTACTAAGAATAGCTACGATTGTTTCAAGATTATTTCGTTGATTTATAAAATAATAGAGGGTGGGGGACGAATGGCGGAAAGATAAACTGATATAAAGAAAGAACCAATATTATATATTTGTACTCAGGGCGTTTCCTTCTTCATCCCCAAAAATTATTTGCAATTGCAATCCCTTAATTAAATCCCCCTTAAACTTTTATGGGTAGTTTTGAGCGACGATTTTTGGAACCACCCAATGATAGTCCTGTAGTCCTGTGAACAAATGAAGTATCGACAGAAACTGTCTTAACAACAAGCTCAACCAAAATAAACTAACAGTTGATAAGTTATAAGCGTTACATTTTTCAAATGGGGACATTATGTCGATAAAGGGAAGAGTTGTTTACATTTTTAAATATTTAATATTATAGAAACGAAGTTGCTTATGGCACGTTACAGCGTCTGGAGCCCGCGAGTGAATACAAAAACACGACCGTGACATAACCGTCTGCCACAAGACCAACCGTCACGAAATCAACAGATGTCTAAACATGAGTAAATGATGACCGATTTAGTTTAAATTTGGTACAGATGATCATTTTACCATTGTCCAGGACATGTTCGTTGGGCAACGTTATCCGCCTAAGCGTTTCCTCGCAACGCTCGCGTAAACCTTCAATGTAAAATTAGAATTTTAGGTCGGGAAATAATTCTAACATCGTCTATTCAATGAGACAAACTACTTTTAGCGAATTTTCAAAGAAAATTACGCTATTGCAATGGCTTCAAAATTTTTGTAATGCGAATTTTTGAAAAATTTTTTTCCATGGAAATCCGTTTTAGACCATTCTGAATCGATTCCTAAAATTTAACACTTTTTTTTATGTATGTATGTATATATGTATGTATATATGTATGTATATATGTATGTATATATGTATGTATATATGTATGTATATATGTATGTATATATGTATGTATATATGTATATATGTGTCACTCCAGAAGATATCTCCCCTTAGAATGCACTTAAAAATTTCAAACAAATTTTAAAATGTCAATAATATCAAAAGAAAGGATGAGTTCGTTGGCCAGAATTTTTGGAGTCCATTTAGGGGTCAAATTTTGACCATATAGGGTCAAAAAACGTGTTTTTTCCATTTTACCCCCCTTTTATGTGAAAATATGATAAAAGTGTAAATAACAACAATTACTGTACTGTTAAAGAGCTTTCCAACGACATGCATCTTGAAGGGTAAATACTATTTTGACTTTTGTACCCCGTACCCCTGTGTACCAATTTTTTTTTTCACCCGAGCAAATTCTAAACCAAAATTTTCCTATATTATCATAAGCCAATAAAACGCAGATTTCTTTGAAAATTCGCTCATTAAGTCATGGTGCATGACTGGACTTTTTTAAAATAATTTTTGTTTTAGTGAAAGCAACACTGCTATGCAGTGATAAAGATGGCTAAATTTAGCTACGTCCGTATGGTAAGGTTCCGTTGTAGCTGTTATATGTATCTATCAGTTAAACTAGTTGAAGTGAAAAGACCTCAACTCAGCAGTGATTCATTCATAAAAGTGAGATGAAAGACGCCATGCGGGTTTTTTTTCGAAATTTCAGCCTTTAGATATCGAGTGACTATGGAGGAAAATTAACAAATAAGAAAGTAGATTCATTTAGGGAATCCATTTTAGCAAACACTGGCAGTTTTTCGATTTAAACTTTATTATAATTTTTGTACAATTTTTGTTATCGGGAATAATAAGTGAAGATAAGCGTAGCTAGGGACGGGCGGAATCTTATAGACAACATATCTTTATGGTCTTACATCAAGTAGAGAGGTGTAGATGAGGAATGAATTAAGCCTCTTATAGAACGCTAAAACTTTACCCCCTCCCCATGTTACCGCGTGATAATCTTCTATGAATAACAGTTCCCGCATTAACGACCAACATAAGCTGTCCGATCTTCATAATAATAAGCTACTTCGGTTTGTAAGTTGCCGACTTACATCGTAATACTTAGAATCTCGGACGCGACTTTTCCGAAAAATCTAAATTTATCACACTCAAGCCGCGGAAAACTACATTATCACGTTGATCCTGGGTTCTTAAAAACACGGATACATTTTACCATCTGTTAGCTCAAAAATTGTCAAAAAGTTCGGCACTTTTATACTTTAGCAACCCCCTTGGTTCTAAACAATAGTCTGCCCTGTACAAAAGTCTCAAAGGTTTGTGTGTTTGTCTCCCCAAGACATTGAGACTCTTGGGGCAGTTTTATATTTAATATTCCTTTATCTTTGTAGTTAATTAGACTAAGGGATATGATCACAATTATATACAAAATGTGATATTCTTTTGTCCCAAGGAACATCGGAATAAATATCCCTTCCTCTTTATAGTAATTTAGACTAAGGAATATATTTATGCTACTCTGTATAATATGTTCCTTAGTCTAAATAACTAATAACACAATGGGATATACAAGGGGGTGCTTAAGTAAAAAAGTACGAAAACTTCAAACGACAAAAAAATAAATCTCTTTTCTGTTAATTCTACAACCTGTGTAGAGATTAAAGTGTGAATAAAAAAACGCTCATTCTTTTTAGGATTATTATTTTGTTGAAGTGTTCACCTACACGGCTTTTTTCTTCCGGATTTAAGCCCCCCTGTCCAAAAACAGGAACGGGAGATGGTTGTTTTGTAAGGTGATAGGGTCCCTTACAGACGGGAGGACACTGATAGTGTCTACTGGGTGAACACGATGCTGGTCCTTCATCTCCTGTCTAGCGTCTCTCCTCACTAGATGTACAGGGGGCCGAGCAACTTTATCTCTCCACATTTCAACAGCCAAAAACTTAGATGTATAGGGTTTTCACAATTTCTCGACATGGTTCTTTATAGATACTAAGTAATATAATTTGGCCTTCAGTCAGGTTGAGTACTTAACACTTATCGAGTTGATAAAGGTCCCAAACTAACAACAACATTGCTCAATGTTTTTTAAATTGCTTCTAGTAACACTATCTAACTCTCTTTAGCTTCATAACATCCCAAAGTAACAACAACATTACAATTTAAAGAATATTGAGCAAGTTAATGATTACTTTGGAACCTAAAGTTCGTTCAAAGAGTTGGACACTATAACTTATTAAGTTTTAGTAACTTGTACTTTACTTTATAATAGAATGAATTGTCATATTATTAACCGTTATTATGCTGTTTGAAATACAGGTGAAATTGCACCAAACTGATATTCTGGCTCATGAGGGGGTATTTTGTATCAGTCATCAGCTGACACTGAAGTAGGCTACGAATTTCGGCTAATGAAAACAGCTAATCCCCGGCAGTCATGCAAATGTCTCTCTAAATTTGTGCGCAACTGCTTTCATAACCATCCTTTTTCACTCTACGAGACTTGGATAAAAAAAATTAACTAAACCTTGGGAGAAATTAATTTTAAAAGGGGGAGGGGGGGGGGGGTCGTAGAACATTGTTAAAAAATTACCATTACACTTGTATTTTTTACAAAAATAAATGATGGAAAAAGATTTATGGGCCTAGGTATGTTATTAGTGTTTTACAATCTGTCTGATCCTTATTTCAGCTATGCTCTTGACCTGCTCGATGCCGGTGTGGATCTCATCTTGTAGAGTGTTGTTGAGTCGCGTCTCGACAGATCTGAGGATGGTTTGCGGAGAGTTCTCCTTCACACAGATTACAAACGGAAAACCAAACTTATCTTTGTACCTGAAACAACAAAAGTTAGTTATTCCGTAACAATCTATTTAATATTATATCTCATTATCCGTAATAGAGACCAGGTGAGGTCCTTATCAGTGTCCGTTAGATAGTCAGTATCCTTGATATCAGAGTCCAGTTGTAATAGTCTCCATACTCCTTACCGGCCACAGGATCCGACCCAGGCAGATTAACAACAACATTGCGTCCGAGTAGTCTAAAGTCAAGGGCCGGCAGCTAGTAGCGATCAATGTGACAGAATTCGTCTCAACAGTCGGATAAAGGTCGGACGCATTCAAATTTTTTAATTGGTCTGACGTATCGATATACGACCCTATACTGTATATTGTTGTTTGTTTTTTACTTTCTCATATAAAGAGAAAGTATTGTGATGGCGCGAAAATTCGATTTTGAGATTTTGATGGATTTACACGTTTTGAGGTCCCCTGAGTCCAAAAAAGTGGTTTTTAAAAAATGTCTGTCCGTCGTCTGTCGTCTGTCGTCTGTCTGTGCAGACGCCTGGAGCCTAAACTACTGGGCCGATTTTGACGAAATTTGGTATACATGTTCAGAAAAATCATACCCCGAGGCGAAATCGAGAAATCAATTTTAGCTCTAAGTTTGGGGGCGCTACCCCCAAAACACTCTGAAAAAACATGAAACAAAAATATTTCTCGAAAACGGTTCCGACGATTTTGATAGAAAAATTCTAAAATGTAGTCAATTTAAATACGAATCTAACGATATAAGCCGTTTTCCCGGGAAAAATCTATTTCCAGAGAAAATAGCTTAAATCGCGGACGGAGAGAGCCCGGGTTCGATTCCCCGCCCTGGTGAAGTTATTCTTGTGGTAAAAATTGGTAAAAAAAAGTAGATTTTTTAATTTCAGTGACATTATGGACAGTGAACCCAAAGTGTAGTCAGTATTCTCCTTATCATTGTCCAGCGTGTAGGCCGTAATCTACTCTTCATTGCCTGGTGTGAGGTTCTTATCCTCTCAGTTTTTAATTAGAACAACTATTGAAAATGGGTCATAATGCTATGACAATTCCAATGTCTTTTAGCAACATATTATAATAAACAGTTGTTGAAATCTATACAAAATCACCTTCATGACGACATCGCCTGTTAATTATAATAGTTGAGATACTGACTGTTTGTTGAACGTGGCGAGTTGTCGGGAGAGATCCGTGGGCAGTGACGAGACTCCAGAAGCGTTCTGTTCCTCAACAGAATGCTGAGACATGGCTACCTTAGCACCCAGCTCTGGATGCTTCTCTAGCACAGTCGTCTTATCTAGAAAACATTGATAAAACCACAATCTCTGTGAATGGGATCTCGCCAAAACCTAATCTAGACCGTGTTATCGATATGCCCCCGTGTAGGGGACGGTGAGAGAAGCCCAACATCGAGGAGGGTTGTTAAGGTTTTTGCTGTTGCTTGGAGCGCGGGTCTCTAGATAACACTGATCCAAGTCAACATACATCAAGTAACCAAAGTCCACATAAACAACCAATGTTTAATTCCCAGGTGCTGCAATATCTTTCTATATTATTAAAAAAGTGTTGCAAACAAAAGTGAGTGGTGTGGTTACTAACCGGTAGGGTGTACTAAACTATGTAAGAAATATATATATAATAACAAGTATCCAGAAATATCCTCCCCTTGTTTGTTGGTAAGGCAAGGAGATAAATTGCACTACAGAGGTGGTTAGAGCCTTTGACTGTTTTTGATGACATTTGGCTCAGACCTTTTAAATCCAAATATCTCAGATGAGTTCATTAACCGGCACAATTGGCCCAGCCGTTCCAAGATGGCAGCCATTTAAAAGTTCGTTTTAGGTATAATCTTTGAACCGTTCCATGTAATGGCAAGAAACAAAATATTTTAAATTAATTTTTTTCGTCTAAACGCAATAAATCTACTCCTTCGTCTTTAGCTCTAGCTGTTCCCTATAGGTATGTGGATAAAAAAAAAATACTAAACTCTTTTTTTCTTTTCTTTTAAAAATGCATTTTTTGTCGATTAAAAAAATGAAAATATAGAGGGTGCGGAGAACAAAAAACGCAATGTTGAAGCACACGTGACACAAAGAGTAATTGGCCCTGACTATATTTCTGTACCGTAGGAGTTCTTCTCAATCAATTTTCACACACACATGACGTATTTTCATTTTTTTCTACCAATGGGGTGATTTTTGGGAATAATTTTTCCCGATTTTCCTGTATTTGGTTTATTAACGTAACATATTTGGTTCGTGTCGGGTACTTTCGGAAATCCGGTGCATTAACGATGACGCAAGGTTTTGCCTGCGGACCCTACAAACCCTCAATATATTAATTCAACGAGATATCTTGAGATTTTTATTCAGGTTGGTTATTTATATGAAAAGGTTTTTCCGAGTTTCTATAAGGGTTTTATTTAATTGTAGCGCGCTGCATTAATTTAAGATTTATAACACATTCAATAAGTCAAATGAAATATAAAGGCGATAATTCTCCGCTATAACACTATTTTTTAATAAATGGCGGGAGCTGAGTTATTATTTGATGCTAGTTTTGCTAGCGGTCGCTGGGAGCGCTGGCAGAGCAACAGAACATAAATCACAAGGTTTGCTCGATGCTTCATTTCTGTTTCCCTCGTACGGATTCTATTTCTGTTTCCTCATTCACTCTGTTCTTCCTCGCAATTCATTTACTATAAATTTACTCCTGATAAAACCGGTGACTTATAAATCGGTCGTGCGATATAATATACTATTAATCTGATAATCCATATAAATTCTCAGGAGATAAAATGTATTCTGATTTAGGGAAATTATTCTGATTCTGAAATTATTCTGAATACGATTTTGATGAATTTAAATGTTTTAGTCAAAATCATTTCACCTCAGGGTATAATATTACTTTGATTACACGCGTGCCAAATTGTGTGTGTGTGTGTGAGTGTGTAAGCAAGTAATAAACATTACCTTTGCGATACAACTATAATTCGTTTTTCTCATGTACGAGTACATAATTACTGAGTCCGGTGATTTCCATTTCATAGTTGTTTCGAGTTTTAGTGGCTACATTTAATTATTATTATTGTACATTTTATTGAAATTAACCATAAAAATAACTCCTCGCCGGTAGGGAATCGAACCCGGACTCTTGCTGACCACGTTTATAGCTGTTTTCATCGGAACTAGATATTATCTGGGAAACCGACTAATATGGTTAGATTCTTATTTAAATGGACTAAATTTTAGAACTTTTTTAACTAAACCGTTTTCAAGAAATAATTATTTTCTCGTTTTCAGTTTTGGGAGGTGGTTTCCCCCTAATTTAAAGGTAAAACTGAATTTTTCACTTTTGTCTCGGGGTATGATTTTTCTGAATTTTGCAAAATTTCATTTAAATCGACCAAGTACTTTAGGCTTGACGGGTCTGCACAGAAAGATGACAGACAGACATTTTTAAACCCACTTTTCTCACTAAAACGTGCAAATCAATCAACATTTTCTCTAATACGATACAACTTGTAATAAAAAGTAATTGAATGGACGTGACTGAGAACTTCATTTCAGATACTTGAGATTTTTAAAGTTTGTTTGTTTGTGTAACGATGACTGATGGAAACACGGACCGATTTGAACGAAATTCGGCACACAGTGTATTTCAGTATTTGTGAAAACTTTATAGGTTTTGGAAATTTATTTAATATGACCTCCTCAAGTGACAAACATGTAAGTCGCGCTTCACGTAAGCGCGTGAGGCGATAATCACCGGTTTCTGAACGATCGTTTTCTTTATATAAAATGTAACATTTTATACTAATAATTTTCAATAAATTTTATCGTAGGCATTAATGTTACTTATATCGGTGACACATATGCCTCGTATCATGGGTATTACTTTTGGTAATTTCATGAAACTTGATTGAAGACGGTTTCCAGTCAAAAAGTAAGATAAACATCGAATAAAAGCCGACATTGTGGAGTATCAACTTATTTTGCCGGTGTTTTTACCCATTTGAGTTACAATTTTGCGTGATTTACGAAATAAATTAAACTGTAAACAATATCAAATCATCATAGTTGAGCGGACATCGGGAACTGCCCCCAATGGTCCTGCCTATGCTCTCCTTTCAGTCCGTAGATCAGGGCGAGGAGTTAGGTCCGTTTTGTCCAGACTTAAATGTGAGTCCACAATGGTTCGTGAACGTGAACACTTGTCATGGAAGTCTAAACACCACTATGACGTAGGTCCAAATTGGAAAAAGCACCTAGTTATGAGCCATGTCGTGTTGTTGGCAGCATAGGAGATTTTTAATATAGTGGCCCGCCATATTGGATCCATCTTGAAAATGTCAAGTGTAAAATTTTAATAGTTGCATATTCTTTTTCTTCACTTCAAGCCTTTTAAATTGACGTATAACATGCAATGGGGACTAGACACTTTTTTTTAGTAGCCCGCCATATTGGCCACCGATTTAAAATCTTAGAAATATTAAGTGTAAACTCCAAAACGTGTGCACTTGTCACAAATGCCGAGAGGCACCTGTATGCCGAATTTCATGTTCCTAGCTATAGTAGTTTATGAATTAATTGATTCATGCCAACGGTCAGATGCCAACGGACAGACAGACAGACAGAATGCAGAGCCGTAATATAAGGTTTCTTTTCGTACTGCGTACAGAAACCTAAAATTAGTCATATGTCATTTTCTATTTGAAATAAAAGGCCTTTCTGATTAGGTTGTGAATATTATTGTTCATGCTAAGTGAGTTCAGATTGCAACGTAACACTAGATAGATTTTACAATTTAACAATATAATATTAGGTGAAATCGAGAAATGAATTGTTTCTCTATATTTTGGATTGTTCTTCTCGCAAAACTCCTAAAATCTACAGCTCCAAGTTGTAAACGGAAAAGTAAGTGACAGCGAAGATAATTTAGTAGTGGAACACACAAAATTAAGTTATCTTGTGTTGTGAAACATTATATTTGGTTTTAGACATGGCCGCTGTTATTCCGTAATATTTTTTTCGAATCGTGACAGAAAAAGTAAATTAATGTTGACACCATGAACCATTTTATTTCCTCCGCTGCGGGAGATTTAATCTCTTTCCTTTTCACGTTACTCTTTATATTATTTTTATCTTTTTTTCACTCAGTATGATGGAACCGGGTCCCACCATTCTTAGCTGTGGCACCCGGCCCCATCTCTATAAGTTAAATCCATAGATTCATGCCACCTACTTCAATCTGACATTAATACTGTTTATAACTAGGCTTGTGAAATGAACTGGGAATTAATTTCACCAAAATGCCCGTTATCACACCAGATGCTTACGAATAAAAGAATGTGCCACCTTGCTAAGGGTGCTGCTCTATCTCGTGTGTTACATCCACGTGACCTGGCAGTATCATTGCACCTTAAACTTTGCTTCCATCCTGGGTCTTATTACCCATGTTTGTCTGTCGTGGATTCTCATTTGAATGTTTTATCACTCTCTAAAAGTGCATTGTCCGTGCCATTCTCGAACCTGATGCGTCTATATGTAGTGGTCTTGGAGTAACTAAGTCTGAGTTGATTGAATCTGTTCAACTTATAGGTTTATCAGGACGTGTTAGCGGCTATTATCGCTACAAACTGTATTATTGGTTTGTTGTAAGCTCCTATTATACCCATCTTATTAATTCATCTGATCTTACCTCTACTAGTTCCTTAAAAACCGACCGTCACGAAATCCACCGATGACGATAGCTTGAGTAAAAGTTGACAAATTTAGTTAAAATTCGGTGCACCTGTTCATTTTGCCAATGCCCAAGATGAGTTCGACGAACAACATTATCCGCCTAAGCGTTTGCGCGCAACGCACGCGTAAACGTAATCTTCAAATGTAAAATTAGAATTTTAAGACGGAAAAATTCTAACTTCACTTATTTGACTAGACAAAAAAACTTATATAAACACAATTTTTTTAGTAAAATTGACTGTGACACCACTATGAAGTGTTAAAGATCGCTAAAACTATTTAATCGGACCTAAACGGTTAAAACAGATATCGAAAAACCAAACGTTTTTACCGATATCTTTCGTTCTAACCTAACGATTTAAATAAAACTTCATGTACATCGTCTAAAGTAGAATTGAAACAGGCTTGTAAAAATTTCAACTTTAATTCGGAGGTATGAAAAAAGTGTTGAGAATAATGACTATGCTTCTTTAAGCTCGTAATCAAAACTAGTTTGGCTTCTAATCTGCTCTCGCGCTATCTCAAAGTTGTGAGTTACTATCTGGACTTTACGGTACTAATTATTTACCTCTAAGTGATAAGGCATCTAGATACTGGTGGAAGGAGCTGATCAGCTGGTTTATTGATGACAGCGGGCGGAGCTGCTCTACTCGAGCCGCCGCCTCCTCGGTCTGCTCTATGATGCCGCAGAACTTGCTCATGAACTCATCTTTAGTTAATCTATTAACCTCTTCCACAGTTAGCTCCGAGTCCATTTCCACCGAGTTTAGTCTCTTGATAGATTTTCTGAAAATCAAAGATTAAATTTAGTCAGTCAGTTTCGAACGAGAAGACTAATTTATAGTTACTAAGACTACAGTTTTAAATTGACTCTATAATTTTGTTAATTTGTTTTGTCAGATACAGTTAGTTTTCACTATTTGAGTAGTTAGAATCCTCGGTCTATTAAGGAAAATAAAGGAGGCTCGCTTATGCGATATTTCGACACCTAATCAGGTATTTCTTAAGGAAAATTTACCAGTGGTGCGTTGTATTCCGAACTCCCGTATTTAAGATTTAAGGGATGTTTAAAATCATTACCTACTCATAATTGCCATTAATTTGATATACAACATGATGTAGAACTTGAACAACCTTTACAGCCCCGGAGATAGCGCACAAAAAACTGTCGGACTAACATCAAGCTAGAATTATTTATGTGTTTGAGTTAATTTTTTGGTGTCGGAATAATTCATCTGCGAGACATAGCTTGGACATAGCTTGGCCATAATAGAAATAAACCGGAAATCAAGTTGGTGTTAGTTTATCGCTTGATAGCTTGGTTATTTAATTATTTACAAATCAAATTGGTCACCTGTCAAGTGAAATAATAACATCGACAGGATAACATCAGGATCATGAAAATCACTTTGTCCGTCAAAATGGGCGTGACACAGCTCTTCACCGTTCTGTTCAACAGTATATACGACCAAGCTATGTACCGCAGACCAAGCTATGTACCGCAGACCAAGCTATGTACCGCAGACCAAGCTATGTACCGCAGACCAAGCTATGTACCGCAGACCAAGCTATGTACCGCAGACCAAGCTATGTACCGCAGACCAAGCTATGTACCGCAGACCAAGCTATGTACCGCAGACCAAGCTATGTACCGCAGACCAAGCTATGTACCGCAGACCAAGCTATGTACCGCAGACCAAGCTATGTACCGCAGACCAAGCTATGTACCGCAGACCAAGCTATGTACCGCAGACAAACTTGTCCACCGCATATTCTTAGAGCTCACCAAAAAATTAATTTCTATAATAAATTCTAGCTATTATATTAGCAATTAACTCAAAGAGGTGTAGGTCAATAACGAAACAACGTCTTCACACAAAAATTGTAATTGGAACAATTGACCGGTTTCGGCTGTTCTAAAGCAGCCTTCTTCCGATAATCTTGTACTCGTGAAGTCAATCCAGTAACCTCAAGATTATCTGAAGAAGGCTGCTTTAGAACAGCCGAACCGGTCAATTGTTCCAATTACAATTTTTGTGTGAACACGTTGTTTGGTTATTGAACTACACATCTTTCATGATGAGTCGCTATCACACATTGGAGAAAAACACAGTCGAGGATCTTAACTCAAAGAATTTATGATCCCCCTCTATTATATTATTAAAGATACTTAGCTATGTTAAATTAATTTCAAGTTAAAGTTCATTAAAAACTGAACCAAAAATAAAGTAAAACAGGGAGAAAAACAAGGATTGCCAACTTAATTATTTTATAAATAGTAGAGAATGAATGGCTAATGTAGTGAAGTTGTTGAAATCAGGCTTGCGACACTGCTCTTTCGACCTTGTTTATCAATGTTTAAACCTGCATCTAAATAACCTTCTATTTGAGTTTAATCCTAATTCTTATTTGTTTTTAATATCGAATCTCTTATATCTGCTATTAAAAGTGCAAACAACTATTGCTATTTATTATAAATAAAAACTTTGCAATGGATAAAAATGTGTATTTTCTCCCTACTGGAGATAAAATATTGTATGTACCTCGGGAGTAAAGTGTTAAAATTCCACTCGCGATAATTATCTCCCTCGGTAGCACCTCGGGAGCTAATTGGCGTTTTTCCCGAGGCTACGCCTCGGGAATTAAGAAGTCTAGTTCCCCTCTAAGGTAATCACCGTCTAAGGCTTCGCCTTAAACACCAACTTATTCGCTCAGGGAATAATGGCCTACTTTACTCCTTAGGTGCATAAATAACTATTGTTTTCACTCGCTTTATTTTGGATTAAAAACTTAGTTTTTCTAGGCTCTTATATTACACTGTTATAATTAGTTAGCTTGTCTCCAGATCTTGTCAGCTAAATTTGACTCACTTGCCGACCACCTAGAAACATAAAACTTGACCAGATTTGTCTGTTCCCGATGACGATGAAATCATCTGTCATTAGATAATTAATTAAATAACTATTGATCAGTTAGTATAATGTTGCTCGTCGTACATTTAATTCTTGTGTAGTTGGGTCTATTAAGGAAATTAAAAGCCTCACTTTGAAAATATTTCGATTCCTCTTTGGATCGATCTCAAGCTTCTATCATAATTTATTCAAAAATTAACAACTGCTCACATTAGAATAACTACACCGAACTTGGCACTTTTTTACTTTAGCACCCCCCTTAGTTCTAAACGATAGTCTGCCCTACAAAAGTCACAAAGGTTGTGTGTTCCCCAAGACATTGAACCTCCTGGGGAAGTTTTATATTTAATATTCCTTTATCTAAATAGTCGATTAGACTAAGGGATATGATCACAATTATATTTAGGGATATGATTACAAAGGAATATCACAAGTGTGATATTCCTTTGCCCAAAGTATATTGGAATAAATATCCCTTCGCCTTAATACTAATTGAGACTAAGGAATGTATGCTACTCTGGATGATTCCTTTGTCTAAATAACTATTAACACAAAGGGGTGGAAGGGGGGGGGGGGGTACCCAGAACTTTATCAATGATATGTATACTTACAATTTGATTGACACAAATATTTATAAGTTTGGAAACTCGCTGCTTTTGTTTTTTGCAGTTTGGAAGCAGACTGACTAGACGATTACATTGCGGTCGTTATTATTATTTCATTCATGTGTTTGAAACGTTATGACTCTCGTATGTGTGTGTGATTTTTATGTAGGTTACATGCTGTCACTTTCAGGTTACATGATGTCATACATGCTGTCAAATTTCAGAAATCGATTAAGAATGGTCTAAAACGGATTTCCATGGAGATAATTTTTAAAAATTCGCATTACAACATTTTTGAAGCCATTGCAATAGCTTAATTTTCTTCGAAAATTCCCTAACATAATTTACTCTTAATGTCAAGATAAGATTTCGAGGTACTTACTGAATACAGGTTTGGTTAATTTTAGCTTTTTATTTTTAAGTTCCGTTTTAAGTATTTTGGTGTCCGCGAAATTTAATTGTTGGCTTATGCTTTCACATTTTTACCAACAATATTACCTTTAATTTAATTTTGTGGGCACCAAAATACTTCAGCTAAAAATAATAATAGAAAAAGATAACTGTTAGACACAGATTTGAAAGAATGAACTATAAAATTTTGTTGTTTGAATCATTGACAAGCTCTTTGCTAATAAAAACACGCTTTGAAAATTATCATAACAGTCACGGTTATTGAGTTTACAGGGGGGGGGGGGGGGGGGGGGGGGTTGACTCTTGGAAAGAATGTTTTTGTGTTTTTGTATTGGTGGAGAGTCTGTGTGTAAAGTTCCGATGGGATCACTGGGAGAGGGTTAGTTTGTCCTCAAAAGATTTGGATTTGGACCACAGACAACAAACAAACAAAATTCAAGTTAATATGAAGCATTCAAAACCAAAGAGAAAAGAATTTAAAACGTTAAATAATTTTGACTTATTTCAATAAAAAGAGGGAAAAATTAAATAAATTAAACAAAATGGACTCAAGCGCAAAATATAATTAAAATACGTTTTAGGATGCCTTGAGGCACACTACTACATGCCAGGCTATTTTGTGAATTTACTTGTTTTATTATAATTGAAATATTTTAGAATGGAATAGGTATTTTTTAACACTTATAGCGAGCACGTTGGAATCAAATTACCGTGTGCATCAAATTTAAGACGCACTTTTTTCCGAGAGTTTGAGCGCATAAAAATGGTGTGCGTCTAAAATTTGATTGAGCCTTATAGCCGATGCAATACGGTACTATTTAATCTCTTAACTGTTCTGATCATACACGCGGATAGGTGACAGACCTTCAGACTTACTGTCCAGGCTTAACTTTTAGGCCTGCCGGATATTTCGAACCCGTTGTTTTCAATAAATATTCAGCGTGAGAAATTTGATTGTTTTGGGTTTTGTTGTTCACATTACGTTGTTGATTACCAAGACAACGTATGTAACTTTTGTTGTTTGTTTATCGACAAAATGTCGGTAGATTATCCAAATTAATTTTAATTAAAATCCTAGCATTCGTTTTTCTCCCATCTTTTTCATATATTATGTTATAACACAAACTTATAAAATTAAAAATACTTACATTTCAAAATATTTAAATCCGCAAATTTGATATAGTAAAATCCACTCAAAAGAATAATGATAAAAGTTCACTTCATATTATATTCACTTGAATTAATTTTATGTATGAAGATATTTTTACATGTTACCTTATCTACTAACCTCACTTATACAATAATATTTATTAAAGAAAGAAATGATATTGTTTGGTTCGTAAAGGACAGTGTGACAGTGAGTAGAAGGACCTTGTCCCTGGGAGAGACAGTGCGAGACTGACTGTTATCTGAGACCCCCTCCTCCTCTGTACCTGCATATTACTCAACCTGTCTGACCAGTTAGTTAAATAATACACATATAACAAATACACTATCACAAAACCTTCCTTAACGCTACTCACCTAGAGAGCTTACTCATTTATTTTAAAGCTGAAGAATTTGTAAATATAATTAGTGTGTTGTGCATTATCGAAATGTGGGATTGATAAGATTGGTTGAATAAATAATTAAACCTCTCGATAATAATACTATCTTGTTCTCGCTTATCATTACGTTTTTTTTTGGTTTTTTTAAATTGAAGTATACGTATCATTTCGACAATTAGATTTATTTAGTAATTATTTTCCTTCCACTTGACGAGTTATTATTGTTGAAAACCTAAACTAACTATTGTTCAGTAGCGACTGTTTTCAGCCTCTTTAATTATAAATCAGTGAATAGTAAGTCAACTATTTTTACTCGGGGTTTATACATGTTTACTTTGTCAATACGTGCACGCTGCTTACTGTGATCACTGTTAATGTTATCATCGGCTTAGTGTGATCAAAGTAGCACTGAACGGGGCCCACTTAATACCAATGCATTTAAAATTAATACTCAATACTCTAATGCTTTTTGAACTTTTAATTGAATAGTCAGGGTGCCAAATGGCTATTTTTATGGTAACCTGGAATTAACGTATACATAAAATTTTTTTACGTTTTTTTGTTCAATAATATGTATACTTTAAGAATCCGAGTGATGCCACCCTGTCACCCTTGAGCATTTTCGAAAAATCAAAATGGCGGCAAATAAATACTGAAAAATTAAGGTTTTCTGATTAGATTCAATATGGGCGTGCGATACATCATTTCTTAGGTTTTTGATGTCAAGGAACACGAATCTGAGTGTCTTGAATGGGTTTGAATAAAACTTGTATGTTATTTTATTATGTTTTATTTATTTAAAAAAAGCAGGATTCCCATCCTTTATTCAGTATAGGATAGGTAGTAACCTCTTTAAAAAAAATGTTTTATCTTAAACCATACAAAAAAGTGTTTAAAAAAGCAAACAAGGCTTCAAAAACAAAAAAAACAAAACTGCCAATTGGTGTGGCACTCGCGTCCTATTTCATAGATACGTAAATGTTCTTATGCATTTACAACCCATAATTGTCAAAAATTATTTAATTTTCCCCATTTTTTATATCTGACATAATTGTTTTTTTTAGATGAATTAAAGTCTCATTTTAGCAAAATTTAAAGTGCGCAGACGGTTTAAATTAATCTGGGAATATCTGCGGGCTACTTTCGACAAACCACCAAAATATCATAAAAATCATATGAGAACTTTTGAAGATATAGGTGAAATTATAGGTGATTTAGGTTTGTGCGTATGTGGAAGACAAGCAAATGAGCGCATAAGGATGAAACTTATACAGAACCAAAAATGAGCTTATTATCCCCTAACATCCAAAATTCATTAAAATTGGATAAGTATAGTTTTTATGACTTGTTGGTTCGCAAAAATTGTGGACAGACCAACCGACAGACACGGAACAAGAAATGTTTCGTATGTCTTTTTTAATTAAATAAATTAATAATTAATTTTTAAATTTAATTAATTATCTTTTTAAAGATGAATTAATTAATTTAATTTAAAAAGTAATAAAAATAAAATTAATTAATTAATTAATTGGCATACAATCTTTAGAGGGCTAGTTAACTCACGTCCAGTCATCCAATCGAGCTGTAACTTTGCACACAGACTCTGTACCAATAAAAAAATGTTCTAACAAATTAATGAATACATAAATTTTTATTTTTTATTAATTATCTATTTAATTTACCCTTACAAAATAAATGGTTGAATATAAAGGATTTATAATAAAAACTTTTTTTTCCTGTTTTACTTGCTTTATGGGCTAGTATTATTTGATAAGTTGTTAGGACTAGTTAGGGTAATGTGATCCTAAGAATGTAGCTTCGAAAAACATGAGCTCGCTGCGTAGCAAAAGCAAACTGAATAAACAGGTCAAGTTTGTGCTAGTCAGCACACAGCGAGGGTCCGTAGGCCACACTGTATTGTTTAAGTAGTACCCTATTGATGGTGTTTTTTAAAATGCTAAAAAGCTTACTTTGTACTATCCTATGGGTCTGATGTTCTCAAAACACATAAGCAAACTTCTTATTAAGTATTTTGTTGCCACTGAACCGGATTACTACCATATAATTACATCGAAATGACCATAATAATAAAAGAACGTATTTTGTCAATAAAAAATAGAATAATATGTTTTTCGAAATTTCCAAAAAGTGGTATCTTTACTTTTGGTTGAAGAATGTTCAGGAATTTTTTCTTTTTTTTTACATTTCACATAAGCGAGGTAGAGTGGGGGGGGGGGGGGGGCACGTTTCACACCCGCTTCAAACTCGCCTACGCTTGCCCTATCAAAGTTCTAACCAAAGAATTATATATTTTTGTAATCAGCTCGACCTACCCTTTCTTATGATATCCCTCACGGTATCGAAAAAAATAAACAAATTTTAACCCATACATTTTTTTAAGTCGCTATAGTTTTAACATGTGTGGGTAGGTACAAGACACATACATGCCAAATTTCAAAGTCATCGGACGAAAGGTGTAGCCGTGAGAGCAGGCGACCGGACGGACGGACAGACACACGCAGGAAAATATAAGGGTCCTTGGTTTTGCCTACGGACCCTAAAAATTGTCGCTTCTTTCAATTGTTGCCATATAACTCGTTTACTATGATGTTCGACGTTACTACTATGAAGCCAATCAAATTTGATAGAACTTCATTTCTTATTACTTTTCTCGTAGGTGAGCGGTTTTATGCCGATATTCGGCCCGAAACGAGAGCAATACCTAACATTTCAATTTTTTGGAATAAACTGCCAATTTTTGATGTGTTATATATCTGAGAAACCATTGGAAGTCCAGAGTTGCGGTTGGACTTATGCTGCTGCAAATTTACTGCATTTTAAAAATAGTAATAACGACTAACATCGAACTATGTATGTTTGTGCGCATGTGGAAGAGAAATAAATGGGTGCAGAAGGTTAAATATATATGGGACCAAAAATGGGCTAATTATGATCCTAATTTCAATAATATCAAATGTGTAGATTTAAGATATGTTGGTTCGCAAAAATTGAGCGACAGACCGATAGAAAGACAAGGAACCAAAAATGTTCCCTGATGTCTAAACCGAATTTCTGTCTGGGAATTTTTGAAATCAGAGACATAAAAATTGTCGTTCTTCAGTAAAAACGGGTTGGATATTTTATTTTTTGTTTTTCGGAAAAATTCTTTTTTAAATCTTAAACATTGAGGGGGACCCCCCCCCCCCCCCTCCCCGGCGACGACGCCTTTGAGGTCCATTAACAAAATATGGTACTCTGATTGAGCAGATAGTCTCCAATGAACCTAAAAAAGGTAATGATGACTGTAAAAATTCTAATAAAATCGCAAAAGCATATAATTTTGTACATATTGGCCGCCATCTTGAATTTCTCAAATTGCTCAAGGGTGACAGAGTGGCATCAATCGGATTTTTGAAATACACCTTAAATTCAACCAAAATCAACAAAAACATTTTATGTATACCTCATTTCCCACTTTTTTGATTGGCACCCTGACTAGAAGCAAGCGTAGCGAGCTTACTACATTCAACGAAATATGCTCCGTCTCTGCATCGTCTGCATGTGTGTGTGTCTGAAACGTACGACGATAACTTGAGTAAAAGTTGACCGATTTTGATGAAATTTGGTACACATGTTCATTTTACCAATGCTCAGGACGAGTTCGTTGGACAACGTCCCAAGCGTTCGCGCGCAACGCTCGCGTAAAGGTGTGCTTCAAAAATGAAATTGGAATTTTAGGACGGGAAAAAATGCTAACTTTATCTATTGAACGAGACAAACATTTTTTTGTAGGCTCCACTCTGACAAGTTTTATCACTGAATAAAGTGCTCTCTCTGCCTGGGATCGAACTGGGGGCAACAGTCTGAGGTAAGACCACCAAAAGCCTGTTCGACTCAACAACAACCCGCTAACAAACAATAAAACATGTTTCCCATACAACTTGTACTCGATCTTTTTATTTACCAATACACAATTTATTACTTGCTCCAGTGATTTCCATTCCACTTATTAGTTTTTACGAGTTTTTCTGGTTACATTTAATTAATATATTTATACAAATTCGACTGACTATTTTATTAACATTTACCAAAAAAATAAGTTTTTCTCTGCGTGGAAGATGCGGTGCTTGAGCTATCTATTGCTGCGCTGATTTGTAGTGGCAATCAATCGGCAACATAACTTGCTTCGCGATCAGATTTATTAAACTGGTTTATACTTGCAGCATGACATTGCCTCCCAACTTATTTCCCCATTATTCATTCCCATTTAACCAGTCTTACCACTCCACTTTATAAATAAATATTTTTCCCTAGATTAAAAACAGTGAAAAATAGGTTTCCCGGATATTCATTGCTTGTCGAATTTCATGAATATGAATATTTTATCAAGTTAGCCTCTCCCCCCCCACCCCCCCTCCACTCTTACCTGGGAGGGGGGAAACTTCAGAAATTCTCTCTTCTACTCTTTTACCCCCCCTTGTACTTTTACTTCTAGAAACCAGGTTGTCCCTCTTTATTCAAATTGCATTTGTGACCCCCCCCCTTCCTTTTTCTGAACAAGTAAAAAGAAAACAATGAATAAATTATTTATTTAAATTGTATTTTATCGTAATATAGGCTCGGAGAAAGTCGAGTTTATTTATTAAGTTTTATGTATATATGTGACATTCATTTTCTTTCACCTTTAAAAAAAAATAAATGTAGACGAGAAGAAAAATAAAACATGCTACAGTTCTCTAGTTTAATTTTAATTATTTTTTGAACTTTATATTATCTTGTCTTAATATTCCTTGTATATTATAAAGTAAAACTGCATATATTTTCCGTTCAGTGAATTTTATGTAAATAGTCTTTTCAAGATTTCAATATAGTTTGTGGCAGAGAAAAGGTTGCTTTCCCATCTCTGGTTACGGGTACGTTGAATTTAAATGAATTTTAAATTAAGGTTCTAACCAGTTCGATAATTTTAAATTGGTTTTTAGATGAGCGGTCTAATTTGAACATTGATTGCGTTAGATATTTCACTTCGCAAGGTAGAGTGTTATGCTCTTGAACGATTAAAAGAAATTGAAAATTGTAGAGAATTCACTCCGCACTATCTACAAATCTTCTGTAAATACTTTCCGGCTGGCTTCAAGTAATTTTAATATCGTATCTAGTATCTAAGATATTTCCTTCCTTTCCTTTCTTTCTTTTTTATTTTATTTTTTTTCATTTTGATCAAAGATATTGTTAAAATATTTCATAACTAGTTTGTGATCCTTTAAACTGAGGTATTTTATAAAGATGCATTATTAATCTGATGCGAATATCATTTAAAATCTAAGTATCATTCTGATTAAGCACAAGAACTTTCCTGCAATTAGATTCATATACAGGGTGGCACAAAACTATCCAAACCCCTGAATAACTCGTCAGAAATGCATTTTTTTTTTTTAAAAGTTAAATACAAAAGTTTCAGGATTTTTTCTTAGCTATTCAATGGTGACCTTGGATTTGACCTTAACCTTGCCCTTCAGGGTCATTTGAAGGTCAACTTTGTTATTTTAAGGTCATAGTCAAGGACGTGGTGTATGCCATGGTCAAGGCCACTGTTAAAGGGAAAAATTTGGTTATTTCGCAATCCGCAATACACATTAGAGTTT
Source organism: Gerris lacustris (assembly GCA_951217055.1). Lineage (NCBI taxonomy): Eukaryota > Metazoa > Arthropoda > Insecta > Hemiptera > Gerridae > Gerris > Gerris lacustris. The sequence continues at coordinate 246,507 of OX578286.1, forward strand.
ACCATTGGAAAAACAATTTTGACCCTGGAATGACCTTAATGGTCATGCTCAAGGACATGGTCAAGGTCATATTTTTCGTAAAATTTCCTGCTCTTTTCAAATCCGCAATAAAAAATGGGGGTTCCCATTTAAAATAACAAAGTTGACCTTCAAATGACCCTTAAGGGCAAGGTTAAGGTCAAATCCACGGTCACCATTGAATAGCTAAGGAAAAATCCTGAAACTTTTCTTTTTAACTTTTTACAAAAAAAGTTGACGAGTTATTCAGGGGTTTCCATACTTTTGTGCCACCCTGTATTTTACCGTATAAAATCTTTCTTGGCAATGATTTTTAGAACTAAAGAGTATTCTATAAGGACTTGGTGACCCTAGTTTAAATGTCTTCTAGTGTTTGAATAACTGTCTCAATACTATTTGTTTGAGTCTACAGATGATCTAAATGATAGTTTGTTAATGTTTGGTTGGCATCTCTTCTAATTTCTCCAGATCTAACTTAATGCTGCATTCTGAAACTCCGTAACATTGATATTAGTTTATTTAGGTTGATTGATGATGATTCTTAATTTGATCTGTACTTTCAAAATCTTGCAACAATTTTAAAATACCCGTTTATATTTTTCTGTGCGGTGTAACTTTCAAATTATGTGCTACTAGATTATTATTTTTTACGATCGAAATACCATTCTTGATGCTTTCTAATACTAATGCTATATCTTTTATAGAATTTGTAGGTTTTCCTTGACGACACTTTTAACATATTATGTCCGATTTGTTCAGTCTCTTTTACAATGTGAAGATCTTGCTCGATCTCACTTTCAAGCTCTGTGCTTCTAGTTGTGTATCTGTTATAACCTGAAACCATCCTCTTTGTTTTGTTTTTCTTATCTTGTTTATGTTTATTATCTTTCAAGATTTAAGTACTTATCTTGACGACGCTTTTAACATCCACCTTCATGATATTTCTCCTGCAATAATGAGTAAGTTATAAAAATAAAGTGAAACCGTATTAGAAAACAAAGGAAAAGGTTACGAAGAAAGGAGAAGTTGTTTTCAGGTTGTTTAGAAAGGAAACACAAGTCGAAACATGTTTATCTGTAAGTATAAAGTTTAAAGGGCGTAAAATAAAACAAGGTGGTCAGACTGGTGGTCAGGTCATGTCTTATCACAACGCTTTCTCTCTTCTTCTTATTTATTTACTTTCTTCTTATTATGTATTGAACAGAATTGTTACCTTCTCCACTGGGAGAGGTAAAGTTTGAAGGCGCCTTCAGATCCAAAACAAAAAAAATCAACTTGAAAAGAGCTCCGGTGTTGGCTGCGAGTTGAGAAATTCAAGATGGGACTTCTTGCTTACCAATACTTAGTGTTGAGTAAAGTAGGTCAAGCGATGATTGTAACAACTTCTAGCGGAGTTTCCCGTCTACTGGGTGTGTTGTTCTCTGCCAGGGTTCTTTCTCCTCTGTGCAAAGTCCCGATGTAATTATTCCAACTTGAGATACAAACAGAGGGGTTTTAGTTGGCTTGTAAAAACCCTGCACGGAGTTGTCGGCCCAATTTGAAACTTTAGAGACTCCGGTGTTTACTTTATTGAGTGCCTTGTAATCTCCTACTTGTTAAATATAGTCTAAATGTAATAATAGCTAGCCATCTCGTGGCTCTATCACTGAAGCGAGCGTATTGCAATGAATATTGAATATTAATGAAATATTTAGTTAATGAAGTATGTCATAGTTGAAGATAAGTTGAAGAGGGTGGAATGGGAGTGCTTGGTACCAAGCTCACCTTCCTAGACTAACCCCTATATAGCTATAGTTTGACCGCCTTCAGAGTTCAGTACCTTTTCAACTATTATTATAATTGAAGAAATTTAGTTCAAAATAGGTCAACTGGAATAATAAAACTATCTCCTTTAATATTGCCTGTCTATATTTTAACCTTGCCCTAGATCATCTTTAAACCTATAACATAAATACTTGATTGAAGACAAGGTTTTACTATTCCATCACAATGCTGAACAAGCCGATTCCTAACGTTCCTAATGAATATTAAAATTACCTTATGTTTTTACAAAATAATAGCCATAATCAATTCCATGTAAATTTTTAATTTTCAATAAAATTAATGATTTAATAACTTTGCTGCTAAAAATAACTTACAAGAAATTGAAACTATAATATATAATAAATTATTTAAAAATGTTTACCCTTAGAATCTGAAAAGGAAAGTATGGTTTAGTTGGAAAATCTATAATCCTGAGATTTTGCAAAATATAAACAGAAATAAAAAAATTGCAGGACTGACATAAATTAAGGTTTATCAGAGGAAGTAGTTAACATTTTCGATTAAATGGGGTGTGATTGGCCAGATCAAAAACTATATACATGATAGGGAATGCTAATTTTTCAAAATTAAAAGACAATTTAGATTTTGGAGATAAACTGGTATTATTTATCAGGTGTCTTGCTCGTCGTGCCCAGCAGTATATATAGGAGAAACAGACGACAACAACATATAGCAAATGGAACAGCAAAGGATAATAAAACAGCACTGGCAGCTCACTCTGCAGAAACAGATCACAATTCAATTTCGACAATACTAAGATACTCATGAATGAAACTAATAATATACAAATCGGTCCGAGACAACTCAGACAAACTTTCTCATATACGAGTTCATAATTACTTAGCCCATTGTTTTTCCATTTATTAGTATTCGCAGGTACATTTAATTATTATTGAACATTTTATCAAAATGTATCGTACAAATTTCTTCTCCTCGGAAATATCCTCTTATAGTTTTTAAAATGTTGTCCGTTTAAATACGAATCGAACCGAAATTGATGGGTTGACAAGACTTATATTACCTCTTACTACTGCTATCAGAAATGTTCTATTGCGATATTAACCCGGTAATAAAAATAAAAGGGTCCGGGGGATATCTTTAGGGGTCGTTCCGTATCTCGGTTGGTACCAAGATAGCTTTACCGAGAATTAGCAACTGTTTGTTGTTTGTGTTACTGCACTGTATGATGTGTTGAGAGCCTGGGTGGCAGGAGTCGTCCTCAGCTCTACCCATCTGGTTCAGATTATCACCCCACACTAATAGACCTGTCTAAAGAGACTTGATAGTCTCTGGTCCGTAGGCAAAACCAAGGACCCTTATATTTTCCTGCGTGTGTCTGTCCGTCCTCTCGCGTGCTCTCATGGCTACGCCTTTCGTCCGATCACTTTGAAATTTGGCATGTATGTGTCTTGTACCTGCCCACATATTTTAAAAATATAGCGACTTAAAAAAATTATTTTTAAAAAAAAATGAGGGTAAAAAAACTTAAGGTTAAAAAATTTTTCATTTTTTTCGGTACGTCAAGCTGATTACAAAAATATATAATTCTTTGGTTATAACTTTGATAGGGCGAGCGTAGGCAAGTTTGAAGTGGGTGTGAAACGTGCGTCCCCCCCTTCTATCTCGCTTATGTGAAGTGCAAAAAATCTGAAAAAATTCCTGAACATTCTTCGACCAAAAGTAAAGATACCACTTTTTGGAAATTTCGAAAAAAATATTATTTTATTTATTATTGACAAAATACGCTTTTTTATTACTATGGTCTTTTCGTTGTATTTATATGGTTGTAGTCCGGTTCAGTGGCAAAAAATACTTAATCAGAAGTTTGTTGAGACCCACAGGATAGTTCAAAGTAAGCTTTTTAGCATTTTAAAAAACACCATCAATAGGGTACTACTTAAACTATACAGGGTTGCCTACGGACCCTCGCTGTGTGCTGACTAGCACACACTTGACCTGTTTATTTCCCAATAGTTCCAGGTTCCAGGCACTAGTTCTTCTCCTTTACGGTCCTATAGTGGCAATTCGTTCATTAGAGACCCTTTCGTTAGTGATATGATTCTTTTGTGACCTGTTCAGTTAAGATCTAGTTTAGGGAAAGAAAGACCGTCCAATTATACAGGGAAGCGTGTCGCCGGCTTAACGAACGGGTCAAAAAGGTCGGGTCAGTTAATTAACTGATCCGACCTTTCTTTGACCCGTTCGTTAAACGAGCTATTTCTATATTATACCCAACTGAAATAGAAAGTTTTACTGATTGTTGTCTTCAGACTATTGGATGAGGTCGGCTCATGAGAGTCATGTTCACTGTACATACATCAAGTTAGGTTCACTGTACATACATCACGTTATGTTCACTGTACATACATCACGTTATGTTCACTGTACATACATCACGTTATGTTCACTGTACATACATCACGTTATGTTCACTGTACATACATCACGTTATGTTCACTGTACATACATCACGTTATGTTCACTGTACATACATCACGCTATGTTCACTGTACATCATACATCACGTTATGTTCACTTTATGTTGGTAACTAAATATACCCTTTTTACTCTTTTTGTTTCTTTAAATACGTAGTATAAACGAAGATAAAGCATTGGGATAGTACAAAAATCATTTTTGGATTTACCATACCAGTTTTATGGTCCCCTGAGGCCTAAAAGGTGGTATTTAATATAATGCCAATGTATCGCCTATGCATACTCGTGGAACTGCCTGATTGATTTTGATAAAGTCTTGACATGGATGTCCAAAGAAATGATAGTCCACGTGCAGTAATGTACGTGCAGTAGTGTACGTGCCCTAAAGCAGTTCTCTCTCCGCTTAATGTAAATTCAATAATGACGAGATCATTCGGGGCATGAAGTTTTCTTATGTCTTCGTTTTCAAAAATTCCAGGACAGAAATCCGTTTCAAATATCGAGGAAAATGTTTGGTCTCGTTTCGCACCATCAACATGTTGATGAAATTTGGATGGAAGTAGATCATAATTTGATAATATTTGGTGCCGTATTGTGCGTCCATTTCTTGCTTCCACGTGAGCACAAGCTTTCTTATCAACACCAACATCTTTAAGTACTTCCTGATTGTGAAAATGTTGCTCAGTTTGACGAAAGTAAGCCAGACAGTCTCTTTGCGCACATTGAATATATCTTAATAATAAGTGCAACACCACAATTGACCATCCGATGTTAGGTCCTGGGGAAGCTATGTGCCAGAATTAGTGGGAGACAATATAAATAACAGGGTCTCGTGAACATGTTGCCGGACTGACTGACTCGAGTCTTTAGGCCGGATGTCTGAAAGCGTTTTTGAATTGATTTGTGAAACATCGGATCTTCAGATCGCAGAATGCTCTACTTTCGGTGAACTCGAAAGCAAATAATTAAGATAATTTCCAAATTTAATTGGCATTAAATTTATAACGAGGTAAAATACTGTGTGAATTAGTAAGAAGATGACCTCATTAATCCTTAAACATTTTCATTACGTTAAAATTTATTGTAACAAGAATAAAGAATATATTGTAAAATTATTTAAATATTTATACTAAAGTAAATTTATTTATATTTTAAATATTTAACAGTTAAAAACTGATCTTTTCACAAAGTAATGGTGACTAAAGAGTAATTTGCTCCCGGGGGTACTATAATGAAGCAATTCTAATTAGAGCTTTGAAATTCTAATTTTTTAAAAAATGATTTAAATATACATGGAAATCCACTACGACAAAAAAATCTCTTCTAATCCTCTGATTTAAATAGATTCATACAATTAATCTTAGTGTACACACACACACATATATATATATATATATATATATATATATATATATATATATATATATATATATATATATATATATATATATATATATATATATATATATATATACCACAAAACATGAAAAACCCAGGGATCGGTCATAAAACAAAACAACACCTTACAACATTCTCAATATACCCGACGTTTCGGCTTTAATCAAAACCTTCTTCATGGGATCTACAACAAAAAACAATTCAAAAGTATTAACATCAAGATGCCTAACTCATACAAAAACAGAAATAAATAAACATAGCTGATGGCTTAAAAGTTGAAACTTACAAAGACTACAGTTGAAGGAAAACCTTTAAATAAACATTTACATGAAAACAGAATGACTAGAAAAGTGAATAAAATATATAAGTTAGATAACAAAATAACAAGACTAGACTGGAAAACAATAATATAACCTACACATAAACATGAAGAAGGTAACATTCTAAATCTAAAAATGAAGAAGAGCACAGGTGGCACTATCTAGCGACAACCGTAGGTAACATACTGAAAACATTAAGACTAAAACAGGTAGCGCTATCTAGCGACATACCAGAGGTAACATAGATCAACTAAAACGTTTACCAAACTAACTACAATTCAATTAAACACTTTCAAGACAACCAACAAAATTAAAAATAAAAAATTACTATAAAAAATATATATAAAAGACATAAAAAATCTACTTTACACAATCAAACCCGAATTTATCAAACCCGAATTTTTAACAAAACATTTCATGTTTTGTTGTATATATATATATATATATATATATATATATATATATATATATATCCAACAGTAGAAGTAAAAGGAAGGAGTGTGTTATATATTGGGCATACTCCATCACTACTGCACTAGGCAACTATTCCCCCTCTTACTCTATAATATATATATTATGTACTATTTATTTTATCTTCAGTATTTTTTTTTCTATATTATAAATATTGTTAAAATAGAGTTTAAAATAATGAATAAAAATCGAAAAGTGGTCCGATCGAGTTGAAATTTAGCACAAATATACCTCTCTGCATGACAAACAAATCCACCGAATTTATTAATGCGATACTTTAGTTAAACTCAAAGTTGGTTAACAACTGTCTAAATACTGACAAAATTCAAATAATTGAATACATAAAATGAAATATATAAAAATACTGAGTGTATATGACCAAGAAATCCAACACCCTTCAAAAATCAGAAAATAAAAATAATATATAACAATTTTTTTTAAAAAATCAGTTAGTTCAAAACGGTCACCCATCCAAGTACTGACCATACCCAATGGTCAGCCTAGAGGTCACCTTAGTGGCTTTCGAAGTGAGGTAAAGTTCCGAGGTATCCCGTACCCGATTTTTTTTTTTTTTAGTTGGATTATAATTATTTTTTTGTGTATATATATTTTTTTTATTTGATTACTCTTTATGTTATCTTTAGTATTTTTTTTCTATATTATAAATATTTTTGTTAAAATAGAGTTTAAAATAATGAACAACATTTAGACTCCCATCCTCCTTAAATATAAAATATATTAGGAAAGATATAAATTCTTTAAATGTGTTCCCCAGTTGGACGCCACTATTACTGCAGTCTTATCTTTCAACAAATTTAATCTCTTATTTTATTATTAATTTTATTTTAGACTAATGCATTTTTTTTAAAGAGAGCTCCTTTTATATATATATATATATATATATATATATATATATATATATATATATATATATAATATGTGTGTGTGTGTTTGTTTGTGTGTAATAATAAAATAAATAATGGAATACTCTTTCGAAAAAAAGGAAACTGTAAAATAAATCCCCTTCACTTTATTCTGAAAAGAATCTGCTCTAAGTTGGCACAGATTGAAATGACAGACATATCAGAGTAAAAAGTGAAAATAAAAATGGGTGTGATATCTGCGGGAGAATGAGAGGAGGACCGAGTAGAGGAGGACCGAGTAGAGGAGGACCGAGTAGAGGAGGACCGAGGAGAAGGGACCAAATCAGGACGGAGATGCTTTGACAGGACCAACAAATAGAAATGGGAAAAAGATGAGAATCAAATATATAAAGAGTAGAACTAGTGGGAGGCCCCCTGGATCACACCGTCTCACTTCTCTCTGCTCTCCAGCCTCTTCTCTGCTCTCCTTTTCTTCCCGGATAATGGCTGAGAGAGACGTGGACCGTTTCCTTCCTCCTAACTTTAATCGAACAATTCCTCCCAGTTTATTTGATTTTTCCTCGGGCTTTTTCCTTTATTCCTTCAGCCTTAGTATTACCTTGTACGAAATGAAGCGAGTAAGCGAGCTCGAAAATCCTTCACAAGTATTTCCTCCCTTTTATATATATATACATATATATATATATATATATATATATATATATATATATATATATATATATATATATATATATATATATATATATATATATAGTGAGAGTGAGGAATAGATTGCTAGTACTGTAGTGATGGAGTATACGCAATATATAAGACACTCGTTGCTTATCCTTCCACTGTCGGAATTATCAGTAAAGAAAGGAGACGATATCAGACAGATTCCCCCCGTTTTTCATTTTGATGTAATATATTATATGATTTCCTTCTCTAGTTTTTTCTTCTTATTTTCCTCCAATTGTATGTTTTTGTGATAAACACATATACGATGTATTATATCTAACAAATTTTCCAATCTTTTACTTATATATAGTTCTTGTTCCTACCTTTAAAATGATTAAATTCCCACTTGTTAACAAATATCAGATTATTTACGAATAATGGTTTGTTGGATTTAGAGTAATTATTTATTATATTGTTTTGTTTTTATTTACTGTCAAACCTGTTTATTTTTAAAGTGACAGATTTTTCATTGTTTTGATTCATATTGCATGTGTTTGTTGTTGACTTCTAAATAAAACCCTTTTACGGAATCTTTTACCGTCAAGTTTCTGTGGCTTTTTTCTTCTTGGTCTTTTCATTAGTGGCGACCGTGACAGGACTGCTAAGCAGTAAATTTAAGAAAAGAAGAGAGGAAAAAGAAAAAAGGAATAATATGGCTAGAAATATAGAAGCTATGAAGAAGCAACGAACAGGCAGTAGAATATCTGTGACACTTTCCTTTAAGAAGCTGGACTCACTTCTAGTTACAGAAGAGGAGGAAGGAAAAGTTCAGGCGCTGACCGAGGCCTTAATCATTTTAGAGGGTAAGACTAAACGTTTGTTTGAATTAGATCAAAACATTTTGGAAGGTATCTCGGTCGACGTGGATTCTACTGAAAAAGACGTCGTAGATGAAATTATTTCTTCTGATGAATACCGGGAGGAGTATCTTATAAAGAAAAGAATAGTTGAAGACTTTGTTGGGCTATCGAATACTGGCGGCACTCTGAAAGAAAGCAAAGAGGCGGATAAACCGGCCAGGAAAAAGATAGTTTTGCCAAAGTTGGAACTCCCAAAATATGATGGTAAGTCACTAACTTCAACCAACATCGATAATAGCAAAACTCTTAATGAAGATGTAAGTAAAATCAAGCCAGAACCTATTGACTTAACTCAGAATAGCGGTGCAGATGATTTAGTTTTACCAATTAATTTTGATACTATTCCTGAAGAATACAGTAGGACTTTCTTGGATAATGTAATTGGAATCAAACGAGACCCTACAGTTTATATTCAGGATGACATTGCAGACACCTTAATTTTACCAGTTGAACATGGAGATGTTAGAAATTTCATTGATGAAGCATTCCATGTCTCAGTAAAACAAGAGACTGAGATTGACCCCCTTTATATAGTTGATTTGGACTGCGATAAAGTTATTGATGCTGATAATTCTTTTGAAATCATAGATTTATCAAGAAGCAATGGCAATGATCTAACCCTACTTCCTTCTAAATCTCGCCGCCTTGACATTAAGAAACCAATCAAGGCTCTATCAGTGCTCGACCAGCATGATAAGAATTGTTATCAGTGTCATCATTGTCCTTATAGAGGGAGGATTAAGAGCCGAATGAAAAGGCATATTGATAACACACATTTAGGCTGGAAGCGCCATCGCTGTAAGATCTGCAAGAAATACAGTGATAAGTTTACTTTGAAAAGACATGTGCTTGCTATTCATGAAGGTCTGAAACCTTCCTCTTGCGACGTATACGATTTTAAAACCGGACATCATGGCGCTATTAACAGACATCGCATGACACATCTTCAAAAAGACCCATTTACCTGTCCTATCCGTTATATTATGATTGCAGATAAACGCACTCTTTGTACCCATATTCAAGTTGTGGAAGTATTCCCTGGAGCTGATGGAGTGTGTAGAGTGGCTAGAATAAAGACTCAAAAGGGTGAGAGGCTCTACAGTCTAGAAGTTGACTCTCCGTAACAATTACCTTATACGCCTTCCACATAACGTCTCCAAGCTTAAGGGGGATGTTGGATTGAGAGTAATTATTTATTATTTTGTTTTGTTTTTATTTACTGTCAAACCTGTTTATTTTTAAAGTGACAGATTTTTCATTGTTTTGATTCATATTGCATGTGTTTGTTGTTGACTTCTAAATAAAACCCTTTTACGGAATCTTTGCCGTCAAGTTTCTGCGGCTTTTTTCATCTTGGTCTTTTCAAGTTATTTATGCACCTAGGGAATAATGTAAGATATTATTTCCCGTGTGACTGAGTTGATTCCTGAGTCAAAGCCGAAGGAATCAAGGCAACTAAATCCCGAGGAGAAGCCGAGTGTATTAGGTATCTTAATTCTCGAGGCGAAGCCGAGGGATTAATGTCAATTAGCTCCCGAGGCGTAGCCGAGGGAGATAATTATAACAAGGGAATAATAATGCATTATTCTCGAGGTACATACGAAATTTTATCTCCAGAAAAAGCGCTGTATAAGATTTAATCTATAAAGAAAACATCTTTATTTCTTTATTAACGAATTAAATACAAAAATAAAACAATATAAATTATTTAAAACAATTAATAATCACTTTTAAAGTAATAAAAATCGGTCCGAGACAACTCAGACAAACTTTCTCATATATGAGTTTATAATTACTTAGCCCAGTGTTTCCATTTATTAGTTTTCAAATGTACATTTAAATATTATTGAACATTTCATCAAAATTTATCATAAAAATAACTTCTCCTGGTCGGGGAATCGAACCCGGGCTCTCTCCGTCCGCGTTTTAAGCTAATATCTCAGGAACTAGATTTTTCCCGGGAAAACGGCTTATATCGTTGGATTCGTATTCAAATGGACTACATTTTAGAATTTTTTAATCAAAATCGTCGGAACCGTTTTCGAGAAAAAAATTTTTTTCATGTTTTTTCAGAGATTTTGGGGGGTAGCGCCCCCAAATTTAGAGCTAAAATTCATTTCTCGATTTCGCCTCGGGGTATGATTTTTCTGAACATGTATGCCAAATTTCGTCAAAATCGGCCCAGTAGTTTGGGCTCCAGGCGTCTGCACAGACGACAGACGACCAGACAGACATTTTTTAAAAACCACTTTTTTGGACTCAGGGGACCTCAAAACGTGTCGCGCCATCACAATACTTTCTCTTTATATGAGAAAGTAAAAAAAAGAAAAGTTCAACGAAAGCTAAACAAAAGTAAACAAAGCATCGTAGAATGACTCGCAATCAGCTGGGAGTTTTAAAGCAGTGTTGCCAACCTGATTTCAATCAATTTACTATATTTGCCATTCATTCTCTAGTATTTACTAAATAATTAGGTTGGCGAACGTGGATTATAATCCCGTTTTTACATTATTTCCCTGTTTTCACATTATTTCCCCGTTCTTAAGAACGGGGATGAAAAGACTAACATTATTACCTATAAACTAGCCCTGAAAAGTTACTTTTCGTCCCTATTGGAGATATTAGTACATTACGCGTCGAGTGCGGAAAGTAGCATTTTGCATGCGAGTGTGGAGTTTGCACCCGAGCGATAGCGAGGGTTGTAAAACCACACGAGCAATGCAAAATGCCGTTTTCGCACGAGTTGCGTACCGTACTTTATCTACGATTGTTAGATTTAAATAATAAATACAGAAACAAATAAACTTGCTGTATGTAAGTTCGTATCTCTCTCTTGATAAAGATGGCATTAATTCATTAGTTGTATTTTTTGCCGAATTAATTATTTCTGGAGGATTATTATTTTCCACATTTTCGTCAAAGTCACTTGATTCACTCATTGTTTTTCACTAAAAACTCGATATAAACAATTACTTTAATAAAAGAACACCAAATTATTTTTGTTAAATGTAAACAAACTCACTAATCGTGCTAAAGCTGAAGAATTCCTCTTCTTTACCGCACTAGCGTGGTAAAGAAGAGGAATTATTCAGAACTATGAGACGCGCATGCGCAATGAATACAAGTACGTAAATAATCACTTTCTACGCATCTAAACAAAGATATAATGTTTATATTTCGTATCAATCGTAGATAAATATATGTATTGTATTTTTAGGGCTTCAATGTCCTTAAAAGAAATGACAGATCAATTAGATTATACGTCGTATAGGTAAAAGTTTAATTTTATCTGCAGTTCCCTTGTTACCTGTTTCAGTTCCCTCGTTACCTGCTTTAGTTCCCTTGTTACCTGTTTCAGTTCCCTCGTTACCTGCTTTAGTTCCCTTGTTACCTGTTTCCGTTCCCTCGTTACCTGCTTTAGTTCCCTTGTTACCTGTTTCAGTTCCCTTGTTACCTGCTTTAGTTCCCTTGTTACCTGTTTCAGTTCCCTCGTTACCTGCTTTAGTTCCCTTGTTACCTGTTTCCGTTCTCTCGTTACCTGCTTTAGTTCCCTTGTTACCTGTTTCAGTTCCCTCGTTACCTGTTTCAGACGCTGGGTTGAATTATTATGTCTTTGTCTCTTGTTCCTCATTTATAATAATACTGATTTGATTTTTTAATCGTGAATTTCAAACTTTACAGTTTAATTTGAATAATATCTGGAGGTGGAAGTTGAGCCGAGGTTATTACTTGCTCGACTGAAGCTGTCCAACATTACGGCAACTTATCTGGACGAGTGCAAATTAGAATTCTCGCAACAAGATTTTGAAATCAATACGAAACTTAAAGGCAAGTTAATTAAACTTGAAGATTATTACTCGAGTTCAAATCAGCCGAGTAATCCGTGATTAATCAGACAAGGATTGCAGCCGAGCCATGTTATTTCCAATATTTCCTCATCGTCTTCTAAATATCTGATGGTCGAGGAAGCTTCATTATAAACCATCCTTCAGCTCGCGGCTCATCCTAGTTTCTTGCCTATGTTTCCTAGTGCTACCAGATTGCATTATTATTAACTTCATAAACAACTCGCGTACAATTATGGTCTAGTATCAGCCATACTATGTTCTCAATATTGCTACCAGGATCATTTTTCGGTGAAAACCTATAACATATTCTAATTCAACCTGAAAAGAGCTTTAAAATTATTTTATAACACAGCATATAAGAATGAGCTGACTTTTAACACCCTCATCTCTGTCACATTTGTTGAAAAACTTCTGTAACAATAGTTACACATTCATTTGCTACTCATAAAGTAAAGGCCTAACAATGTATGGCATATCATGCTGACTACAATCTTCCTCTTTAATCGTTTTTAGGGTCCGTAGGCAAACCCAAGGACCCTTATATTTTCCTGCGTGTGTCTGTCCGTCCGTCCGATCGCCTGCTCTCACGGCTGCACCTTTCGTCCGATCACTTTGAAATTTGGCATGTAAGTGTCTTGTATCAACCCACATATTTTAAACATATAGCAACTTAAAAAAAAAAAAAATCAAAAACATTAGGATAAAAAACTTAAGTGAAGTTTTTCTTTTGTGGACTTGGTTTTTTTATATAAGTAGTTGGTTGTTTCTTTGGAATGTAAGTCCTTATTATATTTGATTATATTTAAAAATTATATTTGATATTTGTTTCTCTAAATTTACAGTATTTCCAAAACCTGAAGAAGCCCAGGTTCCCTAGGCGAAAGCTTGTTTTAATCAAATATAATAAGGACTTACATTCCAAAGAAACAACCAACTACTTATATAAAAAAACTTAAGGGTTAAATTTTTTTTTTTTTTTTTTCGACACCGTACCCTTTCATATGATACTCCTCATATCATATGAAAGGGTACGTCGAGCTGATAATGAAAAATATACAATTCTTTGGTTATAACTTTGATAGGGCGAGCATAGGCAAGTTTGAAGTGGCTGTGAAACGTGCCCCCCCCCCCCCTCTATCTCGCTTATGTGAAGTGCAAAAAATCTGGAAAAATTCCTGAACATTCTTCGACCAAAAGTAAAGATACCACTTTTTGGAAATTTCGAATTAATATTATTTTACTTTTTTATTGACAAAATACGTTTTTTTATAACTATGGTCTTTTCGATGTATTTATATGGTTGTAGTTCGGTTCAGTGGCAAAAAACGCTCTCTACGCTCGCCTGTTGTACAAAAATTTGCCTATCATCTATATTTCTTTCTATATTTCTTGATTTCTTGATTTGAGTGGCTTGTGCTTTGAAAAATGTAGCTTAGAATATTGCAAGTCAAGTCTAATGTATATTATATAAGTTGAATAATATTTATATTAAATTAGATGTTATGTTGATTACACTTAGTATTACAAAGCGTTTCATATAGTTCTGCTCTATTAGTCGAACCCATTTTTTCAAAATTTATATTTTATTTAACTCATTTTTTCTATGCTAAAGTCTTTACGAATCTATGGTCTATTCTGTTATGTTGGTAGCGTTTATACCTGGCCACTGCATCTAATTAATTTGATTAATAATTAACTAACTTTTAACAGGTGAGAGTTAAGGAGGGAGAAGGGCTTAATTAGAGACAGGTAGAGGTGCTTAATTAGATTCGACAACCATTAAAGTTTTAACTTAAAAGAGAGAAATGTCTGCTGATCTCATTAGCAGAGCTGGAAACTTACCGAGGTGTCGCGAGGATGCCACGTACCTAATATAATTGTTTTATCTACAGCTCTTCTTTGTTGGCTTTTACATTTTTTGGTACATTCCGTAGCTAAAAACGAGGACACTTATACGTACCTGCGCTTGTCTGAATGTCTGTAACGAGGACCCTTATACATTCCTGCGCTTGTCTGAATGTCTGTAACGAGGACACTTATACATTCCTGCGCTTGTCTGGATGTCTGTAACGAGGACACTTATACATTCCTGCGCTTGTCTGGATGTCTGTAACGAGGACACTTATACATTCCTGCGCTTGTCTGAATGTCTGTAACGAGGACACTTATACATTCCTGCGCTTGTCTGAATGTCTGTAACGAGGACACTTATACATTCCTGCGCTTGTCTGAATGTCTGTAACGAGGACACTTATACATTCCTGCGCTTGTCTGAATGTCTGTAACGAGGACACTTATACATTCCTGCGCTTGTCTGAATGTCTGTAACGAGGACACTTATACATTCCTGCGCTTGTCTGAATGTCTGTAACGAGGACCCTTATACATTCCTGCGCTTGTCTGAATGTCTGTAACGAGGACACTTATACATTCCTGCGCTTGTCTGATTGTCTGTAACGAGGACACTTATACATTCCTGCGCTTGTCTGAATGTCTGTAACGAGGACACTTATACATTCCTGCGCTTGTCTGAATGTCTGTAACGAGGACACTTATACATTCCTGCGCTTGTCTGAATGTCTGTAACGAGGACACTTATACATTCCTGCGCTTGTCTGAATGTCTGTAACGAGGACACTTATACATTCCTGCGCTTGTCTGAATGTCTGTAACGAGGACACTTATACATTCCTGCGCTTGTCTGAATGTCTGTAACGAGGACCCTTATACATTCCTGCGCTTGTCTGAATGTCTGTAACGAGGACACTTATACATTCCTGCGCTTGTCTGAATGTCTGTAACGAGGACACTTATACATTCCTGCGCTTGTCTGAATGTCTGTAACGAGGACCCTTATACATTCCTGCGCTTGTCTGAATGTCTGTAACGAGGACACTTATACATTCCTGCGCTTGTCTGAATGTCTGTAACGAGGACACTTATACATTCCTGCGCTTGTCTGAATGTCTGTAACGAGGACACTTATACATTCCTGCGCTTGTCTGAATGTCTGTAACGAGGACCCTTATACATTCCTGCGCTTGTCTGAATGTCTGTAACGAGGACACTTATACATTCCTGCGCTTGTCTGAATGTCTGTAACGAGGACACTTATACATTCCTGCGCTTGTCTGAATGTCTGTAACGAGGACCCTTATACATTCCTGCGCTTGTCTGAATGTCTGTAACGAGGACCCTTATACATTCCTGCGCTTGTCTGAATGTCTGTAACGAGGACACTTATACATTCCTGCGCTTGTCTGAATGTCTGTAACGAGGACACTTATACATTCCTGCGCTTGTCTGAATGTCTGTAACGAGGACACTTATACATTCCTGCGCTTGTCTGAATGTCTGTAACGAGGACACTTATACATTCCTGCGCTTGTCTGAATGTCTGTAACGAGGACACTTATACATTCCTGCGCTTGTCTGAATGTCTGTAACGAGGACACTTATACATTCCTGCGCTTGTCTGAATGTCTGTAACGAGGACACTTATACATTCCTGCGCTTGTCTGAATGTCTGTAACGAGGACACTTATACATTCCTGCGCTTGTCTGAATGTCTGTAACGAGGACACTTATACATTCCTGCGCTTGTCTGAATGTCTGTAACGAGGACCCTTATACATTCCTGCGCTGGTCTGAATGTCTGTAACGAGGACACTTATACATTCCTGCGCTTGTCTGAATGTCTGTAACGAGGACCCTTATACATTCCTGCGCTTGTCTGAATGTCTGTAACGAGGACACTTATACATTCCTGCGCTTGTCTGAATGTCTGTAACGAGGACACTTATACATTCCTGCGCTTGTCTGAATGTCTGTAACGAGGACCCTTATACATTCCTGCGCTGGTCTGAATGTCTGTAACGAGGACCCTTATATTAAATTAGATTTATATTAAATTGTAAAGCGGTTATCTTGTTGGTGGCTGTTTCTGCAGTTCTTGGTGAAAATAAGAACATTTTTAAAAAGCTAAAAACACAACTGACATCTTTTTTTATGGAAATTTTTAATTTTCAGGTCAATAATAAAGATAATAGGAAATTAACAATATTAAACTCTGAAAGAAACTCGTTTTTACTGCTAAACCGTTAATTTTTCGGTTAGCGCTCTTAAATAAATTAAAGAGCAAATTTTTCGAACAATTTAAGCTATCGAAAAAAAAAATTGACAAACCATTTCAGAAATATCAGTTTGATCGCAAAGCGGATTTTGGAACTTAGACTTTCAATATTTGGGTGATGTGGTGCTCGGATTTTTTAAGGAAATCAAACGTAAATACAGTCCATCATATAATATATGACTAGCTTGTCCAAATTTTTATGATGACATTACGCAATTTAACTAAGCAAAAGATTTTACTAGGATTCCTAAATTAATATTTATTTTTAAAACAAATTTCCGTCAAAATTGGTTCCAACTGAATCTTTATTTTATATAATTTATTCGGTTATTCAGATTGGTCTTTTTTGTTGCTTTTACTCCTATTATCCTTTTATATTTTCTTTTTGGAGGGTTTTCCTGTCTTTTGAGAAATAAAAAGAAGATTTCAGACAAATAGAACAAGAGGGCTCCGTCAATAGTAACTTTCTTTCCTCTTCCTTCTTTTCTTAGTCGGGTCCACTTTTAGGCAACAAAGAATAAAAAAACTTTCTTTTTTAAATTCTATTTATACATAATATATATATATATATTCTCTTGTTTCTTATTTTCTTTTGGAAAATCTTTTTCTTTTCTTCTTGTTTTAACCCTAAGAAACAAAAGAAGACTTAGGGGAGGAGGGTGGAATGGAGAATGTATTACTCGTGGCTTTACCCACCGTTTAAACCTGTGAATTCTTTTCGTAGGTCTTAAGCTTGTTTCTTCTTCTTTCTTGATAATAAAACATGAAAAGAAAACAATATATTGTCTATGTTTGTGCTCAAACAATGCGATGCAACCAAAATCAGTCTCGGAGAACTCGAAAAAAAACCTTTAAAAAAACATTCACCTGCATCTTTATCCGTATATCCAAGCCTGTTTGATAATGATGGTTGTATCTGGTTTTATAAACCTGTTTTTAAACACCTTAAATAAAATTAATAATAAATTTATTTGTAGTTGCAAACCCTATTTGATAGATTATTTTTTTGAACGAAAAGACTAAATTAAAAATATTTTACTAGTTGCTATTTTTAGGCTACGCAGGCAGAAACGAGGACACCTAACATATTATAACTTACCAGTAATGAATTGATGCTCAAGTAGAATTTGCCCCAAGAAATTCACATAAATGTGAATTCATAATAATCACATGCGTGATTATTAAAGTGTTTATAGCTTGCTTACTCAGCCAATCAAATGCGTAAATATAAAGCATTCATAATAAAATGATTGATTTTATAAGCAAGTACTATATGATATTATATGATGGACTGTATACAATATGTTCTCGTAATGTAATAATGTATAATTTGCATAGAAAGCAACCAAATATTGTAACCGTTAACGTAAACTCAACGAAAATAGTGTGCCAATTAGTGTGGCACATAGCTTCCTCGCATCCTATTGTTTGTACGAGATGTTGCTTGTTGTGATTGCACGTTTCAATTTAACAACATTTTTTGACAATATAAACAATAATCATTTTAAAAAACAACCAAAAAAAAAAAAAATAAAAAAAAACAGGACAAATATAATTTAAATAATAACCAACTGATTAACCTATTTGTGATAAGCAAAGTCAGATAATGTTTTTAGGGTCCGTAGGCAAAACCAAGGACCCTTATATTTTCCTGCGTGTGTCTGTCCGTCCGTCCTGTCGCCTGCTCTCACGGCTACACCTTTTGTCAGATCACTTTGAAATTTGGCATGTATGGTATGTGTCTTGTACCTACCCACATATTTTAAAAATATAGCAAATTAAAAAAAATATTTTTCAAAAAAATTAGGGTAAAAAACTTAAGGGTTAAAATTTTTATATTTTTTTTCGACACTGTGAGGGGAATCATATGAAAGGGTACGTCGAGCTAATTACAAAAATATATAATTCTTTGGATATAACTTTGATAGAGCGAGCTTAGGCATGTTTGAAGTGGGTGTGAAACGTGCCCCCCCCCCCTCTATCTCGCTTATGTGAAGTGCAAAAAATCTGAAAAAATTCCTGAACATTCTTCGACCAAAAGTAAAGATATCACCTTTTGGAAATTTCGAAAAAAATATTATTTTATTTTTTATTGACAAAATACGTTTTTTTACAATTAAGGTCTTTTCGATGTTTTTATATTGTTGTAGTCCGGTTCAGTGGTAAAAAAAATACTTTATCAGAGTGTGTTTTGAGTATAGCAGACCCTTAGAATGGTTCAAAGTAAGCTTTTTAGCATTTATAATATCACAGTTTATACACTTTACAGTTATACACTATATAGTGTGGCCTACGGACCCTCGTTGTGTGCTGACCAGCACACACTTGACCTGTTTATTTTTTTTTTAAACAGACCTTTTAATATAGGGGATAAAAATTGTATTTTTTTGTTTTTTAGAGAATTTTCGAAGAAAATATAGAATTGCAATGGTTCAATATTTTTGTAATGCGAATTGTTAAAAATTTTCTTAATGGCAATCCGTTTTAGACCTTTTTTAATAGATTCCTGACATTAATAGTATATTATGTTACTAGGCTGTGAAGTGAGTTTTTTCTTTACCGCGGCAATTACATTTACTGTCGAGCGAAGCCAGACAGTAAATATTGCCAAGGTAAAGAAAAAACACTTCACAGTCGCGTAGCATATGCTATTTTTTCCGAGGTAGCAGACAATGAAAAAACATTAAATATTAAACACTAATCAATATATTAATAACAAATATTAGTACATACTTGATATTTAAAAAAAGAAACCTTAAAAAGAGGTTACACTATAAGAAAAGATAAATGAAACGCATTGACATCTAGCGGATTTTAATCGTACTAGAAGCATTTCTACAAAGACTGCAGAGCTACTAACGGAAGTTTTGACAACTACCCGCCGGAAAATAAAAATCTTTTAGTTCCTAGGACGTAAAAGATTTTTTCTTTACAGCTAGGAGTAATGAAAAGATTTTTTAAGTCCACGTAATGAAAAAATGGATTTTAGCTATGTCTTTTAGGCTCTAAAGTTACTATTTCACAGCCTACCACGGAAAAACACTTTTTTTTATATGTATGCATATATGAATGTGTCACTCCAGACCACACGTCCATATCACTCCAGGTAACACGTGTGCTCATGCGCAACCGTGAATTTTTAAAAACATCGAGAGGGGTAGTTGGGGTTGTCTCCGTGCCGAGTTTCTGAACGCAGCACTTTTATTTCTCTTTCAAGATGTCTACATTATTTTTTAAAATTTATTGTTGTATCTTTTATAATACGCATATTTCATTGAAAATTGGTGCATACCTGGACTTCTTATTTCCAGTAGGTATGTATGGGGCCACGGTTTATTATTGCGGTCGATTTTTGAAGCAATATAAAAACACAAAATGTTTCACATACCGATTCAGATTTTTCAAAATTTGGATAAATTTCATCAAAATATGTTAGCAAATTTTCAAAGAAAATTACGCTATTGCAATGGCTTCAAAATATTTGTAATGCGAATTTTTGAAAAAATTTTGAATGGAAATCCGCTTTAGACCATTCTGAATCGATTCCTAAAATTTAACACTTTTTTTTATGTATGTATGTATATATTATGTATGTATATATGTATGTATATATGTGTCACTCCATACGATATCTCCCCTTGGGATGCACTTAAAAATTTCAAACAAATTTTAAAATGTCAATAATATCAAAAGAAAGGATGAGTTCGTTGGCCAGAATTTTTGGAGTTCATTCAGGGGTCAAATTTTTACAATTTAGGGTCAAAAATAGCATAAAAACGTGTTTTTTCCATTTTACCCCCCTTTTATTTGAAAATATGATAAAAGTGTATATAACAACAATTACTGTACTCTTAAAGAGCTTTCCAACGACATGCATCTTGAAGGGTAAATACTATTTTGACTTTTGTACTCCGTACCCTTGTCTATGTTCCAATTTATTTTTATTTTTCTGAAAAGTAGTATCTTGAACATATTAACATATGTAGTAGTCATTTATATTTGAAATCAGCGCAAAATTTCCTATAAAGCCACCTAGGATCAGTAATAGCTGAGCATAGGCAAATCTAAAATTTGTTGTAATAGCCATAACTCCGGAATTAATAGACGAATATCGGTGAACTTTTCAGGGATTGAGCGGATTGGCCCATAAAATCTCTAAGAATTTTATTGCCGTCGTAGCTACCAATAGCAACGTGTGCGCACGCGCAAACGTGAATTTCCATAAAAAACGATATCTCAGTTCCTATATTAGACCGATGTTGCTTAAATTCGGGGGGGGGGGGGGGGGGGGAGGGCGGTAGGCGGGGGTTGTCTCCTTGACGATTGTCTGAACGATATAGCATTTTTATTTCTCTTTCAAGAAAATGTCCGAATTCAGATTTTTAAAATAATGGGTATTTCCAAAATGTTTACAGATAGAGAGAAATGTCAAAAACGTTGCCTGAGATTTGAAACACATTTTGATTAATTATTGAATTCTCTACAAGTATTACAAACTAGGCATCACGTGGCTCTATCATTGAAGCGAGCGTATTGTAATAAAATACTGAATATTAAAATTTGTTAATCATGATGAATGTCATAGTTGAAGATAAGTGGAAGAGGGTAGTGTGAGGTAGAGTCGGGGTTCTCGGTACAAAGCTTTACTTCCTAAACAAACTTAAAGAATCTTAACCACCCGCAATAGCTTTTAAACAATTATTATAAATGAATCACTTCATTACTCAAATACTACTGCTTGTATCAAGTTGAAATTTTACATACTTGTTTCAATTGTACTTTAGACGATGTACATGAAGTTTTATTAAAATCGTTAAATTAGAACGTAAGATATCGGTAAAAACGTTGTTTTCTCTATTTTAAACGTTTAGGTCCGCTTTAATAGTTTTAGCGATATTTATTAATTCATAGCAGTGTCGTTGTTGGTTTTACTAAAAAATGTTATTTGTAAAAAATGTTCGTCTCATCGAATAGGTGATGATAGAATTTTTTCCCGTCCTGAAATTCCATTTTTAAATTTGAAGCTCACGTTTACGCGAGCATTGTGCGCGAACTCTTGGACGGATCACGCTGTCCAACGAACTTAGCCTTAGTATTAGTTAAAGGAAGATGTATATCAAATTTCAACCAAATCGGTCAACTTTTACTCAAGTTATTGTCGGACACGTAAACGTTACACATAGACAGACAGACAGACAGACATACAAGATGCATATTTTGTTGAATGTAAGAAGCTCGCTTACGCTCGCTTTAAGAATAATCAAAGAAGAAATCTGTCCGGTACAACTCTGAAATAGTAGATAATTACTTGGTTCAGTATTTTTCATTAGTTTGTTGTTTCAGGGTTTTCGTACTTACGTTTATTTATTTATTGTTTTATGAGGGTGTCAGAAAGCTAGGTCATATACACCCAAGTATTTACGTTTATTACTCAACATTTCATTAAAATGTACTACAAGCACTTATCCTTGACGGATCAGAACAATAGATTAAACAAATAGTCAATAAATAAGAAATAATAATATTCCTTACCGGTGTCAAAATTATTGACAATAAACAATAGATGAAACTAATAGCAGATCCATAATGGATCTCCAAATGTTTTATTTGTTTACGTTTTCCAGGTCGATTGAAAACGTTCACGGGCCGTAGATTGTAGACCCCTGATCTAGGGTAACACTGGAGGGAAATATGAGCCCTCCTTGGGCATCGAGTCCCTTATTTTCCATTACTTGCTGTTCAATCTGACCGGGTGCAATAGACAACTTTCCTCCCTTGGGTGAAAAGTTCACCTTTTCTTCCTTTAGGAGATAAATAAAAGTACAGGCAAACAGACAAAAAGCCAAACCATCCACTGGTTCAAAAATTCATTTCGAAGACAGAAATCTATTATTATTATACATATTGTATTATAACCACTTCTTTAAAAAGATAAAATGAAATGGTCGTATTTAGTTGCATAATTTCTATAATAATGTAATTATCTTCCGAGAAGGGATTTTCAGAAATTGAACCAAAGTAATCCTGTGAAAGCTAGAAACTTTGCAGCGAGGGGCTTCTCTTTCAGATGTAAGCTTCCATTAATAAAACTTAATTTCAATTTCAACCCAGAAATGCGAGGGGGGGGGGGGGTGCTAAAACTTCTCCTCTTCCGGGATGTATTTAAAAAATGCTTCCCCAGTAAAAAAAAGAATAGAAATAAGAAGAGGGGAGATTAAGGTTGATATTCTTGCTTACCAAAATAATTTTAATGTTTCTCAACGATTTTATATACCTATGAAAATAAAAATAAAATATAAAAAAAATTAAAACATTAAAAATATCGCATTAAAGCAAAGCCGAATAAATTTTGATTGTGTAACCGCCCTCTAAAGACCACAATAGATTTTTTTTTTTTTCATTCTTAAAAATGTAATTTTCAAAAACGGTTACCGCAAATGTACTTGAGTATCGTAAAACGATAGGAAGGCACTTTATACTCGCACAATATCAAAACATTACGGTAACATTTGAAAAATATCAGAAGAAAGGAAATAAAATACTAATAACACCGCAGTTAGGCATCCTATTATTGGTCGCACTGAACCGAGCTACAAAATAAAATAGATACTTTCTGATCATTTATATAATAATATATAAACGATCAGAAAATGTACTAAAAAGAAAAAGAAATCTTAAAGATGTAATATAACTTCTAAAAAACGGACATAATGCACTCACACCAGAAAATATGAAAAGAACCAATTTGCAATAAATTATATCTTTTATAGCCGAGGGTAAAGAAGTAGGGGGGGGGGGGGGGTAGATGCTTCGAAACTCTAGTAGTAGACTGTATCTTTGGATAAGTTTTTTCATTCTTTTCAAGGGAGGGGGGCCTGGGGCTATAAAAGAATTTTCGCTGGCGTGGAAGGTATTTCTAAACACTGGGTTATACCTTGTAAGACCTCGTGTAGTACCAGATAAGGTTAGGTTACATTTTCCAATAACATCACTGTAACCTTTCTCTCTTCTCCTTTTTCTTTTGCTCCATCTTTTTTAATGCTGTTTGAAGTTGCATCTTGCATGACCTTGAAATAATAGCTTTTTAAACTAAAAGCTGGAGTTATATCTGCTTTAGAGTATGTTTTAACTCTTGTTGTCTTTAGTAGCGAGTAGTTAGGTAAGAACAATATGTCCGTATGAGAAGAAGCGATATCTCTTAGGATTGTGTAGGTTATGTTGGAAACCCTTCATGCCGAGGGTGATGTGTCTGTCTGTTTGTTGCACTTTGGCTCATATCTCCCGAGTCGTTCAAGCCAGAGTGTTGAAATATAAAACACTGCCACAACTTTTCCACCCGCAAAGAGGAAAAATAGAGGCAACTTAAAAATGCAATTTGCGCATGCACAATTCGCACAAATGTGGTAATATCTTTTTTTTTAATAAAATGTATAGTGGGGTCTATTGAAAGCAACTAATGAGTAGATTATTTTTTTTTTTATTGGTTTTGTGAGTTGAAACCAAAAAGAAGAAGAAGTGTATTCCATATTATCTAATTTATTAAATTGTCTACAAAAGATGATTCTTTACGCTTGGTTTTAAATGTTGCAGATAAATCAGAGTTATCTATATAATATATACTACGCATGAGAAAGCAAAAAGCTCTAAAACTTTATTGATAATTATATATATATATATATATATATATATATATATATATATATATATATATATATATATATATATATATATATATATATATATATATATATATATATATATATATAGTATATTTCGGGGAACTTAAACACAAAACAATCGAGAGCAGGTAGAGTTAATTTGACAATAAAGGAAGTAATAATGAGATATTAGCTTCTTAAGTAAGTTATGTTTTATTAAAGTTGTGGGTTTTATCAGTGGCGACCAGGTCTTGCACCCATGCCTTCGAGAAGAACTCACCACTGGAAGACCTGAAACTTCATTATGTGTCCAACCCCAGAGGGGAGCGATCTTTTCGTCCCCACCGGAACATCTACAACTTCAGTATAATTCCAACAGCGGAAGCATGCCAACTATGTTATAATATTTTACTTAACTAATAACATATTTCTAATAAATTAAATTCCGTAACTCAAACACGCACCCCTTATTATAATTTTCCAGGAAAATGTACTTTTTCATTCTCTCTCTCTCTCTGGACAGGTTTTCTACAAATTTATTCATCCCCCCCCCCCAACCCTCTCAAACTTAACACACACTCAAACAACCAAAAAAATGTTAATAATATGTAAATGCTGAAAGATAAAAAAAAGATGGAGGAGTTTCTGCTGTAAATGGGAGTTGATAAAGGACTAAATACCTCACTTACCAGGGGAGAGGGGAGGAGAGGCAAGGAGAGGGGGTTCCCAAATTGGTTTCTCTCCCTTTTTCGCCCAAAAATTCTAAATACTCGGCAAGATGACCGAGGAAACTCAGGCGAGTCCCCCCCCCCCCCCCCCCTAACTTCATTGTATTGGGTACTATTTTACACACTTTTTCATTCTATGTTAATCGGAATAAAGTGTCCAAAATTGGGATGGTATCCAAAACAAAAAGAAGGACAATGTTCATTTAGAACAGTGTTACTCGCCATCTTCAGATAAAAGTATCTTTTTTCTTAATCCTATTTGTTTACTTCTTTAGCTCAGTCTCCTTCTTCCTAATTTTAAAGACCTTTTTTCTTTTTTAAGCAAGAAAAAAGGTAAATCCCTGAACCTTTTTTTTTATAATGTACGAATAAGAAAAACTTCCAACTCAAGGGTAAAAAAACCCTAAAACCTGTTAAACTCCTCTATCTTACTTTGTTCAGGGAATTATTTTAGAGTGTTGAAAAAAAAAAAAAAAAAAAAAAAAAAAAAAAAAACATTTGGCAACACTGTATCTCGTTCTTTGTTTCTGCATAAACAAATTTACCTTAAACAATCTCAAGCACTTAACAAATTCGTTTTTATATTTTATATATATATGTATATATATTCTTATGACCCCCTCAACAGTACGGCTAACGCTGAGCCACTGCAAGCCATCACCTGTGTTTAGAGGGACAACGGCTTGTGGTGGACGATGGAAATGGTGGTGGCAGAAGATGCCTTTATGGGAGTGGTTTTTCTCCCCATATCGAAGAGGGCCAGTAAACAAGCAAAGAGTGCAGTAGCTAGGCGACTGTCCACACACTGGGCCATCTTTGAGCCTACATTACTTATCAGTAATCTCTTTTTGGTCAGTTTCATGTACATAGCAATTAAATCGCCTTGCTAAACACAACGCTACAGTTTCGACTTCCTCCATCTCCAATTCTGACTCAGAAAGTCAAAAAAAATAAAAAAGAAAAAGGCAGCTAGGTGCTATCGTGGCCTAATCGTGCCCATCCAAGACTGGCTGTGGAGTTAACTCTTGGGATGGTGGCCATCATGACAATCTTTGCACTTGCCCTTTATGGACCGTAGTGTAGAGGGGTTATACGACATGTTTATATCCAACAGGATGGTTCCACAGCAGACACTGCCACTGTCACTGGGCCCTTGGCGTTTCGGTGACGTGTTCTAGCCTCCACGAACACCGGACAACGGCTTGTCAACCTGAGACTATTTCGTGGGAGCACTTAAAAGAACGTGTTTATGTTCGATAACCCCGTACTTTAATGGATTTAAAATATGCCATTGCTGAGGGCGCCTATCAAAACAGGCCCTAAAGTGGAAGCAAAGGGAAATATAGGCAAGGACCATAGGCAGGGATACTCGGCTATAGGCAGGGATACTCGGCTATAGGTCAGGGATACTCGGCTATAGGCAGGGATACTCGGCTATAGGTCAGGGATACTCAAGCGGGTGACTGCATGTGGAGCTAGGTGAAGGAGGTTACCCAGGGCTGCGAGTCGTGGAGCAACCTTATCGCGGCTAAATGTCTCACCTAAGCAATTACAGGACTTAGGTCAAGCAAGTAATTACAGAAGAGGTAAGTTTGATTCACCAAGAGCTATTACGAAGAGTTATAGATAATTTTTGGCAAATATTTGAAAACGGCGATCAAGTGGATGGCCGCCACCTGAAGGGACATCAATTCTCAAATACGATTACGTTATTTCAAATGGTAGAAATAAAATTTTCGTTTCGTAAAAATAAAATAATTGTCCGTTGAAAATCAACAAATAGCTATTCTGAAATTCGAAAAAAATCAATTCTCCCGTAAGACACCCGTCCCGTTTGTAACGGTATAGTGATTTAGGCATAAAGATGAAGAGTCCGTACGCCGTGGCAAACGGAACAAATGCGCATGCGCCCGTAATCTAGATAAGCTAGGCTAACTCCTTCTATAGGGCAGGGTTAAATGACATTTGCGAAGGTGACCAATACCTACACATACATAGGTATGTGCAGATGTAATTAAAACCACATCGGAAAAGGGTCTAAGTTTTCGTGAGCTCCACCAATGAATTTACGATTGTGTACCTTCCACGATCCGGTACCTTCTAGGATAACGATCCACCAACCTGGAAGGACCATAGAGAACCATAGAGAATAGATTGTAACCTTTCGGCACAAACATTTTTTGTACCGTGTTTTTGTTTACCTCATAGGATAACTTTTTCTGCATTTGTACATCTTTAGTTGTACCCGTACAAGGCAAAAACCTTACCAATTCCCTTGATATTGGGCTTGGCACCGCCCCTACACGTGGACATATCGTTGGCTCGGTTTTGATTCGGCGTTAGCGAGATCCCAGGTACAATGTTTTGTGCTTTTTTAAGTTAAAGATTTTATTTAATTATTTGAATTTTGACAGATGTAAACAAACTTTGACGTCATCAAAATTATCGGACTAATAAATAATTATATGTGCTTATAACTCTTAAACTAATTAATGGAATTTCATCGGGTTTTTTTTTATAGTTGTTCCTTATTTTTTTCCGATTCAAACGATATGCTATATGTCAAAAACGTATTTATACTTTCAGTATTATTAACCGTCAAAGTTTCAAAATTCAAAAACTTCAAAATGGCGGCCAATATCAAAATGAAATTTGGTGGGCTTGTTTGTCATACAGAAAGGTACATTCGTGCCAAATTTCAACTCGATCAGGAGCATTTTTGCATTTTAAATATTTACTGGCTCAGCAAACTGGGTTCAAGATGGCGGAAAAAGTCGATTTTCCGGGCGGCACCACTAAAAAAAATACCTTGGGCGCTACAATGATAACATGCACACATACATACATACAGACGTCATGCTGAAAACCACTCAGGAGGTCTTAAAACACCCAAAACGGATAATTCCGTTGAAACCCCGAAAAATATTTTTTGGGTGAAAACAATACTTTTCCTATCTACCGGAGAAGGTGAGGAAAAGTAATAATAAACAAATTAATTTTATAAATTAAATCAAAATGTAAAGGGTGAGCATTTTTGTTTAAACTACTCATCAACTGTTATAGAAGAATGAAAAAAAACCAGTATTAATTGGAAGTGATAAAAAATATGAATCATGATCACGTTTAGAAGAAATTGGGAAAATATAATTGAAGACTTAAAAAATTAAGTTAAAACGTCAATAATCTTGCCTACTTCTTTATCCTCCATTTAATTCATTATAAGGACTTTATTTTTATCAACCCAGTTTTTATATTTTCATTTTATATTTTTTTAAAAAAAAAATCTTATTTTTTAAAATGTTCAATCGAGTCTAAGAAGCATAATTGAACTAAGAAGAATGAAATAATTTGGCCGAAAGGAAAAAAAACCTTTTTTTTCTCATAAAATAAAGTAGTTAAGGAACTTAAGGGGAGGGGGGGATGAGAAATTAAGGAAGAAAAATGACCTCTCCGATATCCCCCCCCCCCAACCCCTCCAAATTAGCAAAAACTGATAATTAAAAAAAAATTAAAAAGTTTGACAGGGATGAAATGAAAAATTTGAAAGGAGTATTAAGAAATCTATATTATATTATTAGCTGAAGAACCCAGCGTTGCCCGGAGGATGGGGGTTGTCTTTTTCTTGGGGGGGGGGGGAGGGTTAGAAATTAAACTGTAATTTTATATAAAAGTAATTTAGTATATAGCAGGCATATCGATGTAGAGAAGGTCTGCAATTTGGTTCAATATAACTTTTTGTCGTATTTCCATTATTTTGCTTCCGAGCTTACCGAAGGTAACGGAAGCATTGTGTTCACTTTTGAGAACGAAAAACTTTTGTGTCTCCGATTTTAAAAATTCCAAGACAGAAATCCGTTTCAGACATCAGGGAACATTTTTGGTTCCGTGTCAGTCTGTCTGTCTGTCTGTCTGTCGGTCTGTGTGTCCGCGAATTATGAAACGTGCTACGATAACTTGAGTAAATGTCGACCGATTTTGATGAAATTTGGTAGACATGTTCATTTTACCAATGCCGAGGACGAGTTCGTTGGACAACGTTATCCGTCCAAGCGTTCACGAGCCAACCTCGCATAAACGTAAACTTTAAATTTAAAATTGGAATTTTAGGACGGGAAAAAAATCTTACTTTATCTATTCAACGAGACAAACATTTTCTTCAAATACATTTTTTTAGTAAAACCAACAGCAACACCGCTATGAAGTGTTAAAGATCGCTAAAACTGTTAATAGTCGTAACAAAATAAACAATATAACAATAATTTTAATGTTAATATAACAATAAAGAACATGATATTATGCGAGGAAGCTATGTGCCACACTAATTGGCAGTCCATTTATCTTAGATTAACCTGGATTATTTGATTTTGGGTAATGTTTTGAACATTTTGTACCCAATATTATCATGACATTCATAAGCGTGCCAAATTTGATGTTTCTATCCGCTAAATAAATACGAAAAGAATGAGTCAAAATATACAAAATATTACACTGATTAAGTAAAATATCGTGCAGGCATATCGATGTTAAATATATCATTAATTTCGGTGCTGCGACTCTTCGCCGTATCTCCATCGCTTTAGATCGAGAAAGAAACTTGGATTAAAGGTAATTCATGTACACTTTTCATACATTCTTTTATAGGGCAGGATAGATCATAAAATATGGCACACACGCTTATAACAGTCGGATGAGCCAATATGGCTTCTAAATTTGATTCTTCTAGCTGTTCGGTTTGTGTGTAAAAAATAAAATGAAACATCGTGTGGTTACCTTGCCAGCAACTCAGAATATTATAGGAGGTAGATTGGTTTTCACCTATATTAATTGCAGTACCTACTATAAGTCACCGATAGAAGTTGTATATTTTATATTAAATGATCACAGCTCCTAGTGACCCAAATGGTTTTTTTGTTTTTTTTTTGGTTTATTAGATTATTGTGACTACATTAGTACATGTTCAGAGCAATACAGATAAGCACAGAACACTGACTTGTGATGTGACAGTTACCCATCATAATATTTAATAACTTGATTTTCTTTTTTAATTAAATGTTAATTGTTTAATAAGCCACGCGACCACTGCCTCATGAGGCGTCAAGGAGGGTTTTGTGGGATGAATGGAGATGACAGGTTTGAACGAAATCATATATACATTTATACTCTCTAACCTCCCTCATGACCACCTCTTGTTTTTGAGAGATGATCTTTTGTGCTTCCCTATATTTTTCGGTTCGTTAACGAGAGACGGACAGACAGACAAGCGAAGGAAATAATAAGAGTCCTCGGACCCTAAACATTTCATTTATCACACGAGAGATTGACAGACAGACAGACAAGCGCAGGAAATAATAAGGGTCCTCAGACCCTTATTATTTAATTTATCACACATTTATAAAAATATGTCAATATCTTCTCTACTTGTATACGACTGTATCAGAGAGTAAAAAGGGAAAAAAGTTTGCTAAAAGATTTAAATAAATGCTTGCTCTTTATAAAGATATATTATTTTACTTCATTTTGTGAATTCGAGATTTGTAGAAAGAATATAAAATAAAAATGATGTCTTTAAATGACTTAGATATGTCTCGGAATTTCTGCAAAAGAATCCCTGAACATAAGTGTATGTAGAATATATGTCTTTATTCGACCTTGTTCTGGGAATAAATGCCATTAGGACGACGGCAGGGGAGCCAGGATCTGCTAAACTCCGGCCCCATCACCCTCGGGCAGGAGTAACCCCTCCTTGGGGTTGACTAAAAGTAAAACCCATTGAGGGGGGGGGGGGGGGGGGGGGGGGTAGCAGAACGTAGGGGCTCAAGCACTGAGACTTGATTTTTATTCTGAATCAATATTTGGAAGTAGAAAGAGATAGAGGGAGCACTCTAGAGAGGGGTTAGAATGCAAAGCAGCTGCAAATAACTTCACCAACATCTGCAATATGTACACGTACAAACATACATATATCATGTCATAACATTGTGCAAACCATTCAAACCTTAAAGTATTCAATTAAAACAACTCCACCTAGAAAATACCTCTCAACTATAGCCTGTGTGTATGTATATATATATATATATATATATATATATATATATATATATATATATATATATATATATATATATATATATATATATATATATACCTGCGTGTATATATATATATATATATATATATATATATATATATATACACGCAGGTGGCTATAAAATAACGAGACTGATCCCTCTACGGAAGAAGCACGGATTCGCGAGCGACCGACTGATGTGTAGCGTGAAGGCTTCAGATGCAGCCCGCCCGTGTTTATCAACAAATCAGTTAGCCATGGCTTCGTATGAGAGGTGGTGTTTTGTTTTGCCGGAAAAAAGATAAGTGTAATAATAGAGCAACGACCTGTTGTGAAATTTCACAAGCAGGTCAAGTGTGTGCTAGTGAGCACACAGCGAGGGTCCGTAAGCCACACTATATATAGTGTTTAACTGTAAAGTGTATAAACAGTTTTTTAAAATGCTAAAAAGCTTACATTGAACTATTCTAAGGGTCTGATATTCTCAAAACACACTCTGATAAAGTATTTTTTTGCCACTGAACCGGACTACAACCATATAAATACAACGAAGAGACCATAATTATAAAAATACGTATTTTGTCAATAAAAAATAAAATAATATTTTTTTCGAAATTTCCAAAAAGTGGTATCTTTACTTTTGGTCGAAGAATGTTCAGGAATTTTTTTTGCACTTCACATGGGCGAGATTGAGGGGGGGGGGGGGAGACACGTTTCACACCCACTTCAAACTTGCCTACGCTCGCCCTATCAAAGTTATATCCAAAGAATTATATATTTTTGCAATCAGCTTGACGTACCCTTTCATATGATACCCCTCACGGTGTCGAAAAAAAATTAAACCCTTAATTTTTTTACCCTAATTTTTTTGAAAAATATTTTTTTTAAGTCGCTATATTTTTAAAATATGTGGGTAGGTACAAGACACATACATGCCAAATTTCAAAGTGATTGGACGAAAGGTGTAGCCGTGAGAGCACGCGACAGGACGGACGGACAGACACACGCAGGAAAATATAAGGATCCTTGGTTTCGCCTACGGACCCTAAAAACTCAAACGAGCAACCCACATTTATTTATATGTTTATTGATAAATTCGTAGATTGTTCCTTGTAGTATAAATTCTTGATTAGTTGGGTCTTTCAAGGAAGATTCATATATTTATTTATTTCTATTCATATAATCTACTACATATAATAATATGTATATTTAATTGTAAAAGTTCAAATTTTTACGATTAAAAGGTCAGAACATGCACATTTTCATAGTGGAAAAATTAAATACGGACTTACAAAAGTTTTTTTGAAAAAGACAAAGAAAGAAACATCTGACGATGATAACGATCCCGCTACCTCGGTAAGCTGAAAGGCAATGAAAGATATTATAATGTAACAATAACCGTATTTAAATTTAGTAAAACGCATAAAAAAATAATTCTTACCATTAAATATATGCGATTTAATTTTCTTTTATTATATTTTTTTGTTAATATTCGGAGAAGAATAATTTTGTAATTTTAGTTATTGTATGTAAATGGGTTTATTCTATTTTAATTATCTTGAATTCATTCGACTTAAACAAAGGACGTTTGAGAAGGAATTAAATTACGATTTGGAGTCAGAGGCTGCAGAGCACGATATATTCTAGTAAAGCGGTGTTTATGTACGGCACGATATATTTTAGTAAAGCGGTGTTTATGTACGGCACGATATTAACACATTTTTAACATTAAGCAGTTTTGTTGATATTGCGGTATAGAAAGCATTATTATGGCTACTTTATTTTCTCCGGTGCTTTATATAAAAACTTTTCATTGTGTTTCGTCTCTTTTATTAAATAATAATTATTGTTGTTGTTTTTTGGACTGTTTCACCGAACATAATAGAAGCTACGAGATTTTACTGAGAAACGAAATTATTTTACGCCTCCGAATTCAAATATTCAGAAATCCGATTTTGACATTTTGACACAGGGAACATTTTCGGTGTCGTTTCTGTCACCGTATTCCGGTATATCCAACATGTTTACAAACCAACAAACATATCATTGGAACTGCCGGTCCGATTTTAATGAAATTTGGATGGTAGGTCATAATTTGTCCATTGTCGGTCCTTTGTAAGTTGCGCAGTGTGTGTATTCCAAAGCGCAAAAGCAACGTCTAAACACCGAATAATCATTGGAATGGCAGAGAGGTGACCAATGTTTCTCATTAATGGTGACTTCATTTAGTATTTGAGTAAAGTGGCTGTGCCTCCCGTCCCGTGGTGACCTAATCCAGTGTGGATCGGCAAGTAAAACAAACAGCAACACTCTGTGCTTTCCTCATACGAGGGAGGGGGGGGGGGGGGGGGCTCGTATGAGTATTATTTACAAGCTAAGTCTGAAACTATAGAACGTAGAACAAGCTTTTCCTTATGTCTTTAAGATGATCTATTTATGGTTAAGTACGTCTGATCGTGGTGTACAGGTACTTTTCCTAATTTTCCAGGCCCCCAGTGGCAGATCCTTTACCACAGTCCTATTGCCCATGTTTAGGCCTCAAGCCCTAGGCTCTATGCCCCAAGTCACCGTCATTAGCCAGATGGCCCAGGCAACAGATCCCTTGTCATCCCATGCCTCTGGCCGACTCCATTTTTTTTCATTTTTTTTTTTTTTTTTTTTGGTAATCTTTTTTCTTAGATCCTCATATAAGGTTTGAACCTAATGAACCTAACAATATCAGTTAAATACTACCGGGGAAATCTGTTCTTATGAGAGCTACAATAAACCTTACATCGACATTATCCGGGGGGGGGGGGGGGGGTGAAATCTCATGTAGGCAGTGACCTTCTTCTTGTTTTAAAATTCAATTTGTTATTATCTGTGAATGATTATTATTATTAATAGCTGTTTGAATTCAAATATTTTGCCAAGTAAAAGTGTTAGCATGGGCCAGCTGACTTGAGACAAACAAGGTGAATACGAGTGTTTATTCATGTTGCTATGGCAACGCGTTTGTTCTTGCTGGGATATAAGCACGGAACAGTCGCGCTTAGATCCACGACCAACCTCTGACTCTTGGAATCCTAAACAAGATCAGCCTCTAGAGTGGCCACCCTAACTCCGTCCTTCGCTTCTCCTCAGGGGTTTCAATATAATTACCATTCAATAATATCAGTTCTCAGATATGTACACGCAGCGCGTCGCTCTGTTTTCTTGTAGCTCGGGCTGGTCCTCAATATAACAAGTCAACAGATACAGATAGACTGTATTTATGTAAATCTTGTATTTACAATATAAAAACCACCTTTTATATATTCAAATAGGAAAACTTCTAATAACCAACAACTTTCTTTCTTTCAGGTAGGGATATTTAGTTTTTTCCCGTCTTCTTCTTCTTCTGGCAAACCTGTTTATGTATAATATATATTGGTCTACAAAGAAGAAGAAAAAAAAAAACATAAAGGAACAAACTTGTGAATCTGCTACAGCAAATATTTGATTGTGCTCGGGAGAAAAAAAAACAAAATGGCGAGGCCAATACAACTACTGCTTCCTTCCCCCGACTCTCTTGGGAGTAAAAGCATTTTGCTATAAAAATCCCCGCCAAAAACTTTTACCGACCAGAAAAAAAAGAAAAAATACACAGTAAAGCAAAAATAATAAAAACAAAACAAACTAGACTAAGAGCAATTTTTTTTTTGTTTTCGTTACGGGCAAGAGATTAATAGTTAAATAACGTGTCGTTTTCCCGCCGTTTTTCTGTATTCCTCTCTCATCTCCTTCCACGTTTTTTCTCTCTCCCTAACTATTCTGTGTTTTACTTTTTTTTCGCTGTAATTTCATTTTTTATATACAATTTCTTTTTCCTTTTCTTTGAACATATTTTTTTTTATTTTTTAAAAGAATCGGTTTATCTACTTAAACTAACCAAATAATGATAGAAAAATTAAACGAATAAAATGAAACGAACGAAAAAACTTGAAACTAAAAAGAGGTTCTGAAAATAAAATAAGGTTCATTCTTCACTCTTCTCTGTTTCTTCAGGTTTATCTGATCTATCGATGAAATGAAGACGAAAAGGAAATGCAATAAAGAAAAAAAAAAAAAATAACACAGGAAGAGAGAGAAACAAATTATTTTCTAGAAATATATAAATAAAATAATAATTATGTTATATTTAAAATAAACTAAATTGGGGTTTCCTTTGAAAAAATATGAATAAAATTTACTTGGAAACATCTTTATGTTTAAAAACAAACTGCATTAGAGCGGCCGTTTCCTTTCAATATATTTAAATCAATTTATTTTTAAATATCCAACTAAAAATGTATTTCGTTATTTTAAAAATAGTGGGCGGATTAGTGTGGCACATTGTCCAAGGACTGTCAGTAGGGAGTAGACAAAAGACAGTGTATTTGTATAAAACATTGAAATGTTGTCACTATGTGTGTATTTTTGTCGCCACTAGACCGACTTTATAGACGCAGCTAGCTAAACGAAACCGATGAATTTTTTTCGCAGATGTGAGTGCAAACATGTTGGAGGCTTGGATTCATCGGAAAATATGTCGTCTGTCTGTCTGTACATGTTATTGTTCCGCAGTCACGACCCAGCGCCTTGTCCAACTTTGCCATGGATGATCCTTCAACACTTTCAAATTTTATATTTTTTTTAAATGAAGGTTTACTGTTGAACGAGCTACTAGTTCTAATACTTGTAGATGATTCGATATTTCATCAAAATATGTTTTAAACATGAGGCAACATTTCTTTTTGTGGAAGACACTAGACTGACTAGACTGACTAGACTTACTAGACTGACTAGACTGACTAGACTGACTAGACTGACTAGACTGACTAGACTGACTAGACTGACTAGACTGACTAGACTGACTAGACTGACTAGACTTACTAGACTGACTAGACTGACTAGACTGACTAGACTGACTAGATTGACTAGACTGACTAGACTGACTAGACTGACTAGACTGACTAGACTTACTAGACTGACTAGACTGACTAGACTGACTAGATTGACTAGACTGACTAGATTGACTAGATTGACTAGACTGACTAGACTGACTAGACTGACTAGACTGACTAGACTTACTAGACTGACTAGACTGACTAGACTGACTAGACTGACTAGACTGACTAGACTTACTAGACTGACTAGACTGACTAGACTGACTAGACTGACTAGACTTACTAGACTGACTAGAACAACTAATTATTTACTCGGATATGACAAGGTTTGTTTGAGTTTCTCGGGCCCGTTTTTATTTTTAGAATAGTTCAAGATTGGAATTCCCCAAAGTGTTATTTTGTTTCCGAGCTTACCGAAGGTAACTGTTCTCACCAACACTTTCTGGCAAAAAAAGAAAGCACCACCCATTGTTGACAGTTTTATAAACACAACCGCAATTCGTCGTAAGATATTTATTTATCCAGATTCACCCTATTCTCTTCTCCAATACAGCATAATGATTACTCCGGTTCACACTAGAAAACTTGAAGATTATACCAAATACCCTACCGGTGTCAGGAACGCGATGTTTTGGGACGATGTTTATCATCATTGGCCCGAAAATCAATATATTTTTACAGATGGCTCCAAAACGGACGACAATGTGGGTTGTGCTTACTTAAATTTTTCTCAAAATAAATTCAGAGGACTCAAACTCAACAATTGCTTCTCAAGTTATTCAGCGGAATTAGTTGCGATCGTCGAAGCACTAAAACACATATCTAAAACAAACTTCAATTCCTTTACCATATTTACAGATAGTCTTAGTGCAGTTCAAGCTTTAAATAACCTGAATTCAAACATGATTGACAACTATATTCTATGCGAAATCTTGAGAATCCACTACCATCTGTTGCAGGAAAGTAAAAGAGTAGTGTTTGTCTGGTTAAAAGGACACGCGGGTATTGCTCCGAACGAACGAGTCGACCACATAGCTAAAGAAAGCAGTATTAACCACGAGTTAGCTATTGACTACGGAATAATGTATCAAGTACAATATCGCGATTTATACCACCAGATAAAACTCCCAGCCTACGAGCAATGGCAACTATGGTACAACAACACTACCAGCGGCGCCTTTTATAAATCTTTAGTACCGAAGATCAACTTCAACCCGTGGTACAAAGAAGTTGCTAGTAATAGGACCATGGTCGTTAGTATTTCTAGACTGCGAGCAAATCATGGTATATGCAATCATTACTTACACAAAATAGGTAAATCCGAATCCCCAATATGTTCAGTTTGTAATGTGCCAGAAACCCTAGAGCATCTAATAATGGAGTGTATCAAATTCAGTGTACCGAGAGCAACAATGTTTTTCCACCTTCATAAACAAATATTGCAACAACCGTTCAACTATATGTCCCTTCTAGCGTCGAACTTGGAACCAATATATAATATAATTTTCAATTTTTTGAAACAAGCCAAATTACACGTATAAACTATTAAAAAGACAATATACAAACGTTATCTTATTCTGTTTACTATACTATCATTAATTTACTTATTATCTGTAATATTATCATTATTGTTTTTTAATTTAATTTATTTTTATTTTATTTATTCAATTTCTTTTTTAATATGTTATTAGTCAACATAACCACTCATTTATAATCTACGTTCAAATACCTGTTTTATTCTACTCTGTATTATTTGCTTAATCTGTAATTAAGACATCAATTAACATATCGTATCAGTATCAGAGGGAAATAAGGGTTCCCCTCTTTTCTCTTTTCATGGCTGTATGTTGTGCAAACAAATGCCAAAAAAAAAAAAGAAAAAAAAAAAAAAGAAGGTAACGGAAGCAATGTGATCGTTCTGAAGAACAGAAACATTTTAAGTCTCCGATTTCAAAAAATTCAAGGCAATAATCCGTTTCAGACATCAGGGATTATTTTTGGTTCCATGTCTGTCTGTCGGTCTGTCTGTCGTTCAATTTTTGTGAACTAACGTATCTTAAAAACTAAACGTCTAATTTTAATGACATTTGGGAGGTAGGTCATGAGTAGCCCATTGTTGGTCCCATATAAGTTTCAACTTTCTACGCTCATTTGATTCTCTTCCACACAGTGCCGGATTTAGGATTTTTGAGGCCCTAGGCCAAATTTGACTAGCGGCCCCTACATTGTTTTTTCATCCTAGTTTTTATGAACTATAGAAGTTCTATAATTGGGTTTTCTTTGGATTTTTTTACAAAACCGTTCTGGTAAGTTAATATTCGTAGGCCTAACTTAACTAATGCCAAAAAGTATAATAAACTACAATAAATTGGAAGATTATTTTTAGGGTCCGTAGGCAAAACCAAGGACCCTTATATTTTCCTGCGTGTGTCTGTCCGTCCGTCCGGTCGCCTGCTCTCACGGCTACACCTAACGTCCGATCACTTTGAAATTTGGCATGTATGTTTCGTACCTACCCACATATTTTAAAAATATAGCGACTTAAAAAAAATATTTTTCAAAAATATTAGGGTGAAAAAACTTAAGGGTTAAATTTTTTTTATTTTTTTTTTTCGACACCTTGAGGGGTATCATATGAAATGGTACGTCGAGCTGATTACAAAAATATATAATTCTTTGGTTATAACTTTGATAGGGCGAGCGTAGGCAAGTTTGAAGTGGGTGTGAAACGTGTCCCCCTCTTCTATCTCGCTTATGTGAAGTGAAAAAAATTCCTGAACATTCTTCGACCAAAAGTAAAAATACCACTTTTTGGAAATTTCGAAAAAAATATTATTTTATTTTGTATTGACAAAATACGTTTTTTACAACTATGGTCTTTTCGATGTATTTATATGGTTGTAGTCCGGTTCAGTGCCAAAAAAATACTTTATCAGAAGTTTGTTTATGTGTTTTGAGAATATCAGGATAGTTCAAAGTAAGCTTTTTAGCATTTTAAAAAACACCATCAATAGGGTACTACTTAAACTATACGCAGGGTTGCCTACGGACCCTCGCTGTGTGTTGACTAGCACACACTTGACCTGTTTATTAACTCTTGAAATACTTTTTATTACTTCCATGAAAATGGAAGTATGGTGATACCCTCCAAAACGTGATTCCGAGATCTCTGTGAAGGAGGGGTCTTACGGACCCGGGGGTATCATTGAAATCCGTTTCATATACATGTATGTCTGTGCGTACGTATGTATGTACGTACGTACGTACGTTCGTTCGGAACTTAAAACCTTTATAACATCGCTTCAAGACATCGTATTGAGGTGCGGTTTTCGGCATTTTTTAGAACTTTGGACGGAAAAACTGATGGCGCAAACCCGAACATCGTAGCTTACGACGTTTCGGAGCTACAGTCACTTAAGCACGAAATCGGTCTGTCGACGATAACTTTAGTAGGCTTTATTTGATTTCAATTTCCTTTGGGGTATATATGTGTCCTATATGGTAGATTGTACCTATACTTTTTGAGCAAAATCGGACAAGCGGTTTGGGAGATATTGGTATTTTAGTGTTTTTTTAAAGGTTTTTTCGGAACCAAATTGCGGCTAAACTGAAAGTCGTATCGAAAAGCGGATAACACCAGTTTAACCAATTTTAAATAATCTACAACTTTTGTCATATGACTTTTTGTCGTAGGACCATCCCTTCTACCTTAAATAGTCATTTTTGTTAAATTTTCGACTTTGAGCTCTTATATTATTCGAAATAATTGACCGATTTATTTCGGAACCAAATTGCGGCTAAACTGTAAGTCGTATCGAAAAGCGGATAACACCAGCGGTAACTGATTTTAAAAGATCTACAACTTTGGTCCTATGACTTTTTGTCGTAGGACCATCCCTTCTACCTTAAATAGAGACATGTTTTTCAGTTTTTTGTTAAATTTTCGACTTTGAGCTCTAATATCGTGTGCAATAATTGACCGATTTAATTTCTGATTGGGGTGCTTAAACCGCACATTAATGCCCTTTAAAACGAGTATTTATTATTTGTAGTACTTATAAAGAAGAATCGAAATTTAAAAGTAAAAAAATACCGTCTTATTTACTTTGTAAACAATAATTTTTATCAGCTGATTCTAAATTCTTTCTTATATCGTATAGTTAAAAACAAGTATAAAGAAAATGTAAACAAACATTGAATAATTAAGTTTTTGTTATAAAGGATAAAGATTAATAAATTTGTTTTGTTTTCGCATAAACTCACCTAGAACTCTAGATGTAAACAAACCTCCTTTCTCTCTTATCTTTTTACATTCTACCGACATTTATAAGGTAACATTTTATTTTTATGTTAAATATATATTTAATTGTGTTTATTATCATTATTATTTTTGTTTAATTTTGGCTTTCTGTTGCAAAACTATAATCAATATTAGCTGTTTGTACGATGTAGTTTATACTGAGTTCTCTCTTGCTCACGTATTGACACCACAACATTTCATGGAAGTCATGTGTGGGATTTCCACACCGGTACTTAATTTGGTTTTACGTACTACAAAATATGTGGTTAGGTTTTAATTAATAGGCCGATAAAACACACTTTTTATTGAATTTTATTAACTTGTAGAACCTTTTTTAAAAAATTATAAATATAAAAATAAAGTTCAGGAGATAGCGTGCAAAAGAGTGTGACTAACATCAAGTAATCTTTTGGTGCCTGTAATAAATATGTTGTCGGCTAAGTTCGTCTGCATGACATAAGCTCGGCAGCTTGGCAATAGGCATTTAAAAATAAACAAACCAATAGGGAGCGGTCATGACCCGGCCATTTTGGTAGACAATGTGATTTTCACGATCCTGAGTACAAAATGAGTTAGTAGAGCAAAAATCAAGTTGATGTTAGCTTGTCACTTGATAGTGACCACTCATAATTTGGAGTAATAATTGAATAAATTAATAACCTATCAAGTGACAAGCTAACATTAACTTGGTATTTGTTCTACTAACTAACATGGTACTCAGGTTCATACTCAAATTCAAGAAATACTCCTTAGAATATACTGTGTCAAAGGCCCCATCAATGTATTGCCCATATCTGCCCCCCCCCCCCCCCCCAAGCCCGCGGCTCTAGGACGCGGCCTAGTCGGCCTAGTAGTAAATCCGGCACTGCTTCCACATGCGCACAAACATACATTAATTTTCACCTATAGCTTCGAAAGTACTTATCTGATTTGTATGCGTATGGAACTTTTATAGTTTATCGAAAGTAGCCCCATATAGACCCGCCGATAGACCATAATGGCTTGTAAAAGCATAAAATCAAAAAGTACGTGATAGCATTTGAGGAAGTTATGTGCAACACCAATTGGCAATCTATTTAAATAGATTATGTTTTTTCTATTTTAAATAGAATAATTTAAGTTGCAACCTTCTTTAATAGATTTTATTCATTTTTTCAATATTTAAAATAATTCAAGTTGCATCGATATTAGACATTTGTAATTTATTAACCGGATAAGCTAAAGAAAGGATAATTATATATATATATATATATATATATATATATATATATATATATATATATATATATATATATATATATATATATATATATATATATATATATATATAATAATAATAATAATATAATATTCTTTATTTCCATTAATTAATGATTTTCCTTTTTTTTTTACAATAACTTCACAATTACAAATTAATTAATCAATTTTTTTTTTTTCTTTTTTTTTTTTAATAACATTTTATATGTAGGTACATATGTACATAATACACATAAGATAATATAAGCAGATAATCTTGTATATACATACATATATATATATATTTATTTTTATTTTTTTAATTTATTGTGTAAGTTTGAATTAATGAGAGCCCTCAATAGCTTATCCAGCTAGAGCGGGGGCTCTGCCATGGACAGTGTAGCACCATACCGAAAACATATTATAATTAGACATATTTAAAGATTATTAATTTATGAGATTATTAAAGAGAAATATAAAAAATACAATAAATCATATCTAGTTAGTAAGAAGGTGATGAACTTTGGTTAGACAGAGTTAGATGTAATCAACCGACTGATAAATGTTATAGTGTTTAAATTATTAAATATTATATTATAGAAGTATTACATTTTATTATGGATGTTTGTTTATTATATTATAAATATTACAATATATTATGATTGGGATTGATTTTATTTTTGTTGGAGTTTTTGTTAGAAAATATATAGAAAAAACTTTAGTTGGTATTAACAGTTTAGTAAACTTTTTTTTGTTATTAAATAGTTGATTAGCTGCATATGAATTAGAATTTGAATTTAGAATTTACAGGACACAAATAAAGATCTATTCGACGAGTTTCACTGTAGAAGGTTTTAGGGTTGGGATCCCTGTTTTAGATGTGAATTTAAAGCCCTTTTAAATGCTTTAAAGGACTTATTTTTCTTGAGGCTGGCTGGTAACCCATTATAGAGTACGGGACCCAGGTAGACGGCCGAATTTTGTTTCTTAGATGTTCTACAGAAGGGAGCATCTACTGTAATAGCGTCTTTAGCACGGGTAAGGTAGCTGTGCTCCCTGAAAGTCTTGCCCTTGTTATGGAAATTTAACAATACGGCTTTTTTAAATAGACTAGAGACGGGAAGGACTTGAAAATCGCCGTAACAATCTTCAGATGGATATCTTATAGGTTTGAACAAACATATTTTGATAATCCTTCTTTGGAGCACAGCCACCCTGTCCAGATATATAGCGGAGGCGCTTCCATAAACTAGTATTCCATAACTAATAATGGATTCTACGAGCGCATAGTACACAGTGCGCAACATATCCTTATTTAGAAATTTTCTTAATAGTAGAAAACTATAAATTGTTTTTCTAATGTTTCTAGATAGAGAATTAATATGTTGGTCCCATAATAAATGCTGGTCTATAATTACTCCTAAGTATCTGGTTTTAGTAACTTGATCAATATTAGTTTTGCAAGCACAACCGTTCGTATCGTGTTCGATATTAACGTTCGTGTTATATATATATATATATATATATATATATATATATATATATATATATATATATATATATATATATATATATGAATAAATTCTCGACCGTAAATATAAACAGAAAACAAACAAAACTCAGGTTTCGGTCACAAAAATCGTCTTTATGTTACAATCCCGACGTCGGGATTGTAACATAAAGACGATTTTTGTGACCGAAACCTGAGTTTTGTTTGTTTTCTGTATATATATATATATATATATATATATATATATATATATATATATATATATATATATATATATATATATATATATATATATATATATATTGAGGTGGGTGGTTTACAAAGGAAGGTTATTTGAGGGTTAATGGAGTGAAAGCCAGGGTTGTGTTGTTTTTAGACAGGCTGCGTCCAGATGTAACGTTGCAGCACACTCGTCTACATCTGTATCCGTTTCCATGTTTACATTGTCTACTCTCCCGGCTGTGTTCGGATCTGAGAAACTTTACTCGCATATTGTTTACATTGGGACGTCTAAACTCGGTCCTGCGTAGTATAATGTTGTTTTTACAACTAAAAGTGTAAACAAACGGTGGTTTTTCAAACAGTATTTAATGTTTTTATAATGTATCGCTATAATTATATAATTTAGGATGTTAAGTGAAGTTAAGTACGATAATTAAAGGTACACGAATTTTATATCTAGAGGGTTCCGCAGTCTGAACCGGGGCTGGATTCTGAGTGTTGTAGCCCCCTGAGCTAAACGTGCCGCCTCTCCCCACCCCCTCCTGCATATCACTAGCACCTAATACTAGGGAGGGGGGGGGCTTTGTATGGGAGCAGGCTTTTCCCTCAGGAAAATTTTAAGAAACCAAATCTGATTTTTAAGATAATTTTGTGGATCAAGTATAAATAGACGTTGTTTTGAGCTCCAAATGCTTGTACCAAACAAGCAGCTTCGCCCCATTAAGGCGCGTCCACACTATGCCGATCGCCATCATTCGGCTTGAGCCGATCGCCAAAGCCGAATTAGTGTGGACGTATGCCGGTCGGCTTTGCCGACGTGCCGAAAGCCGACCCGAATCGTGCCGAATTCAACCCGAATTTGCTCGGTCCTGATCATAGAAAGCCGAACTGAACCGAAGTTTGTAGTGTAGACGTGCCGATCGGCTTCAGTCAACAGATAATTTTCATTTAGTGAGGTACGGAGACTATTTCTACTACCGTGCGGGTACTCGTTATGGTTCGGCACCGATCGAGGCGTCCACACTACTAAAGTAATGGGGAAGTCATGCCGACCCCAACGTACTGTGCCGATCGGCCTCATTCGGCATAGTGTGGACGCGCCTTTATAGATTCAACATTTCAACTTTAAAATAAAACATCTCTTAGGACTAGTAGTAGGTGTTATTACTAGTACTACACGGGTAGGTGTTATTACTAGTACTAGACGGGTAGGTGCTATTACTAGTACTAGAC
This sequence comes from Gerris lacustris, assembly GCA_951217055.1. Classification (NCBI taxonomy): domain Eukaryota; kingdom Metazoa; phylum Arthropoda; class Insecta; order Hemiptera; family Gerridae; genus Gerris; species Gerris lacustris. The sequence continues at coordinate 291,276 of OX578286.1, forward strand.
GGGTAGGTGTTATTACTAGTACTAGACGGGTAGGTGTTATTACTAGTACTAGACGGGTAGGTGTTATTACTAGTACTAGACGGGTAGGTGTTATTACTAGTACTAGACGGGTAGGTGTTATTACTAGTACTACACGGGTAGGTGTTATTACTAGTACTAGACGGGTAGGTGTTATTACTAGTACTAGACGGGTAGGTGTTATTACTAGTACTAGACGGGTAGGTGTTATTACTAGTACTAGACGGGTAGGTGTTATTACTAGTACTAGACGGGAAGGTATGTTATTACTAGTACTAGACGGGTAGGTGTTATTACTAGTACTAGACGGGTAGGTGTTATTACTAGTACTAGACGGGTAGGTTGAACCATTTTATGCCCAGTTCACTCTGTCATACATGTGTACATTATACGGGCGATGCGAGCATGGTCTGGTCATGAGTGAGCTGTGTGAATGAGAGTGGTAAAGCGTTGGGTTGAGTACAAACCCTGTACCACTGTTGACTCACAGATATGAATGAGAGCAGCTCAGTAGAGAACCCTGTAGTGGGGCCCCACCACTGTGTCGCTTCATTGACACCCGAGAAGACGTGCAGGCGCCTACAGACGTCCCTTATCTAGCACTAAATCTTATACTTGTAGTTTTGTCATCAGTAGACCTCACATCCAAAAAAAAAAAATCGGTCCGAGACAACTCAGACAAACTTTCTCATATACGAGTTCATAATTACTTAGCCCAGTGATTCCATTTATTAGTTTTCAAATATACATTTAAATATTATTGAACATTTCATCAAAATGTATCATAATAATAACTTCTCCTGGGCGGGAAATCGAACCCGGGCTCTCCCCGTCCGCGTTTTAAGCTAATTTCTCAGGAACTAGATTTTTCCCTGGAAAACGGATTATATCGTTGGATTCGTATTCAAATGGACTACATTTTGGAATTTGTTAATCAAAATCGTCGCAACCGTTTTCGAGAAATAATTTTTTTTCATGTTTTTTCATAGTTTTTGGGGGGTAGCGCCCCCAAATTTAGAGCTAAAATTCATTTCTCGATTTCGCCTCGGGGTATGATTTTTCTGAACATGTATGCCAAATTTCGTCAAAAGGCCCAGTAGTTTGGGCTCCAGGCGTCTGCACAGACGACAGACAGACATTTTTTAAATAAAAACCACTTTTTTGGACTCAGGGGACCTCAAAACGTGTAAATTCATCAAAATCTCAAAATCGAATTTTCGCGCCATCACAATACTTTCTCTTTATGTGAGAAAGTAAAAATAAAATAAAATAAAAATAGGAAAACGTATACATATATTGTAATGACTAAAATTTGAAGATAATCAAACAACGCGTTTAGAAAAAATTCCAGACGGTGATGAAACAGTGACCTCCCTCTGCTCCTTCAGATGAAACAGTGACCTCCCTCTGCTCCTTCAGATGAAACAGTGACCTCCCTCTGCTCCTTCAGATGAAACAGTGACCTCCCTCTGCTCCTTCAGATGAAACAGTGACCTCCCTCTGCTCCTTCAGATGAAACAGTGACCTCCCTCTGCTCCTTCAGATGAAACAGTGACCTCCCTCTGCTCCTTCAGATGAAACAGTGACCTCCCTCTGCTCCTTCAGATGAAACAGTGACCTCCCTCTGCTCCTTCAGATGAAACCGTGACCTCCCTCTGCTCCTTCAGATGAAACAGTGACCTCCCTCTGCTCCTTCAGATGAAACAGTGACCTCCCTCTGCTCCTTCAGATGAAACAGTGACCTCCCTCTGCTCCTTCAGATGAAACAGTGACCTCCCTCTGCTCCTTCAGATGAAACC
>OX578286.1:293292-461085 GCA_951217055.1 Gerris lacustris
AAAAACTAAAAAAAAAAAACTCTTCACTTGCCTCTGTTATTTCCTATTGTTTGGCGTACAAAAGAGTAAAACAGGAAAAACAATAATAAACAAACAAGTTTTTTCTTGAGTAAGAATCCATGATTATAATGCTAAATGTTATCATACATGTATTGGCAAGTGTCACATTTAAGAAACTACTACACTTTTTGAGAAATTTTCTTTCCTTTTTGGTTCCGAGGTTACTGAAGATACCGGAATCGTTGTTTTGGTGAAAGAATATCCAAGATAGAAATCCGTTTCAGACATGAGTGAATGTTTGTGGTCTCGTGTCTGTCTGTCTGTCTGTCGGTTTGTCGTCCAACATTGCTGTAAACGGACATATCTTCTAAACTTCTCATCTCAAGTTTCCAGGGTTTCTCTATAATTAGCAGATTGTTGGTCACAATAAATTCAAGTTTTTATGTTCAATACTTTCTCTTCCACGTGCCCACAAACTTTCTTCTATGTCTGTATCTTTGAATATACTGATACGATTTTTAAGAAATTTGGATGTTTTGTCGGAAATAGCCGACAGGATTTCTCTTATAAATTCAAACCGTTTGCGCACATGAAACATTTCTAAATTGATACTTTTATTCGTGTAAAAAACTATTATAAACTGTTTGAAAAGTAACAAAAGCAAAATAGACAACAATGTGTCATATAAACAAAAAATCGTTCCGAGACAACTCAGACAAACTTTCTCATATACGAGTTCATTCTTACTTAGCACAGTGTTTTCAATTGATTAGTTTTCGATTTTTCATAGGTACATTTAATTATTGTTAAACATTTTATTAAAAAAAATAATTTCTCCTCGGAGTGGAATCGAATCTGACCTCACTTCATCCTCGTATAAAGCTATTTTCTCCGGAACTAGATATTTCCCGGAAAAACGGCTTATATCGTTAGATTCGTATTTAAATGTTTTTTTTTTTTAGAGTTTTTGAGGGGTAGCACCCCTAAATTTAGAGCTATAATTAATTTCTCGACTCCTGGTTGTATTTGGGGTCTCCTGAGTCCAAAAAAATGGTTTTTAAAAAATTAAAAATGTGTTAATACATCAAAATCTAATTTTCGCACCATCACAATACTTTCTCTTTATATGAGAAAGTAAAAATAATTAAAGTTTGCGAAAGAAGATTTGTCACTAATTTTTTTTTCCTGGGGGCTTTTACACCCGAAGACTCAAGCCACTTAGGTGGGCCCATCGAACCTACCTGGGTTAGGGACCGAAATCTTCACACACAAGTGTGATGATGTGGTCGGTAACCATGACTCCCCTCCTGGTTGTATTACAACCAGAAATGTCATCATCATGGTTTCCAGGCCGAAACCTGGTGGCGCCACTCTTTCGAGGAGCTTCCCATTTATTTAAGCAATGCTGGTTTGACATTGAGCGGGGGGCCCGGTCCGGGAATGGAACCCAGAGCTGTGGTCAGAAGCGTTCACCCATCCATCTACTGACCCTGCTCAAGGCTGCTTAACTTGCGTTATCACACGGCAAGCGCGCTAGCCTCTGAGCCACCCAGGCCCCAGCTTTATCCTCACTAATTGACTTTTGTATTTAGATGGCATTTTAATTACGATTGGGAGCTAGAGGAATTGGACCATCCAACCGTCCAATTCTTAGTTAATTATTGTTCCCCCCCCCCCCCCCCCCCCCCTGCCAACTAGTGTAGAGCTGGAGACGAGCTATGTTTGGTTACTAAGTTTAGTTGTTGTTGTGTTTCAGTTCTGAAGGAGGACTTCATCTCGATGCCGAAGGCTGCGAGAGTGGCGGCCGGTGACACAGCAGTTCTTGACTGCGAGCCACCACGTGGCACCCCGCGGCCCACTGTGGTCTGGAAGAAGGACGGCGTCCTCATAGATCTGGATCACCACACTAACAGGTTCGCATTTTATTTATTTCTAAATTATAAGTTCCACGCGCTGGTTGCACGGCGCCAAAATAAATGGTTTAAGTGGTTAATGCGCCTAAACAAAATGTAAATCTAAGAGTAGTTAAAGAATGTGTACAAATCAGATATGAGTGTAGTAATGAGTGACCTGTAAGTAATGCATCAGTTTAGTTACGTAAGTCAAGTAGTTATTAGCAGTGGCGTACCAAGGTCTTGTGGCACCCGGGGCGGGATATAATCTTGTCGCCCCTCAGAACGATTTTGGGGGTGTTTTGTTTTCTTTCACCACACTGTCACCCCCTCAGACTTGTAGCACCCGGGGCGGCCCGCCCCCACGCACCCGCCTTGGTACGCCACTGGTTATTAGACGTCTCTATACCTTAGAAATTGTTTATAAGTATTGATATTAATTCTGAAAAATCGTAAAAACCTTATTAAACCAAACAGTTGAAATTTATTAAAATATAAAAAAGAAAAATTAAATAAAAAATCATCGGTTCGCATATTTATTTAAAAATAGTATATTATGTTACTAGGCTGTGAAGTGAGTTTTTTCTTTACCGCGGCAATTACATTTACTGTCGAGCGAAGCGAGACAGTAAATATTGCCAAAGTTATGCTATTTTTTCAGTGGTAGACAATGAAAAAACATTAAATATTAATCAATAATCAATATAATAATAACAAATATTAGTACATACTTTAAGATTTAAAAAAAAGAAACCTTAAAAAGAGGTTACACTATAAGAAAAGATAAATAAAACGCATTGACATCTAGCGGATTTTAATCGTACTAAGAAGCATTTCTGAAAAGATTGCAGCGCTAAACGGAAGTTTAGATAGAACTACCAGCACGATTTTTTTACGCCCTAGGACGTAATAGTACAATTACGCGTCGAGTGCGGAAAGTAGCATTTTGCATGTGAGTGTGGAGTTTGCACCCGAGTGACAGCGAGGGTAGTAAAACCACACGAGCAATGCAAAATGCCGTTTTCGCACGAGTTGCGTACCGTATTTTATCTACGATTGTTACATTTTAATAATAAAACAGAAAGAAATAATAAACTTCCTGTATGTAAGTTCGTATTTCCCTTTTGATAAAGATGACATTAATTCATTAGTTGTATTTTGTGCGGAATTAATTATTTCGGGAGGCGTATTATTCTCCTCATATTCGTCATAATCACTTAAATCACGCATTGATTTTCACAAAAAACTCGATATAAACAGTTACTTTTATGAAACAAACATCAAATTAGTTTTGTTAAATGAAAACAAACTCGCTAATCGTGCGTAAAGTTGAAGAATTCTTCTTCTTTACCGCCCTAGAGTGGTAAAGAAGTGGAATTCTTCAGAATTATGAGACACGCATGCGCAATGAATACAAGTACGTAAAGAATCACGCAACTAAACAGAGATACAATGTTTACATTTCGTATCAATCGTAGATAAAAGATTTTTTCTTTACAGCTAGGAGTAATGAACAGATTTTTATCTACGATTGATACGAAATATAAACATTGTTTCTCTGTTTAGATGCGTCGAAAGTGATTCTTTACGTACTTGTATTCATTGCGCATGCGCGTCTCATAGTTCTGAAGAATTTCTCTTCTTTACCACCCTAGAGCGGTAAAGAAGAGGAATTCTTCAGCTTTACGCACGATTAGCGTTTTTTTTACATTTAACAAAACTAATTTGCTGTTCATTTATTAAAGTAACTGTTTGTATCGAGTTTTTAGTGAAAAACAATGAGTGAATCAAGTGACTTTGACGAAAATGTGGAGAATAATACTCCTTCAGAAATAATTAATGGGAAAACGGCATTTTGCATTGCTCGTGTGGTTTTACTACCCTCGCTATCGCTCGGGTACAAACTCCACACTCGCATGCAAAATGCTACTTTCCGCACTCGACGCGTAATGTACTATTTAAGTCCACGTAATGAAAAAATGGATTTTAGCTTTGTTTTTTAGGCTCTAAAGTTACTATTTCACAGCCTACCACGGAAAAATAAATTAATTATAGTTCATTCAAATGAACTCGGGAAATTGTTAATCTACATTATATGAAAGTTTTTAAGGCAAAATTCCACCTGATCACCTGTTGATCACTAAATCTCGAAAGTTCTTAATTCTAGAATCCCCGATTTTGCTACTTTTGGTTCGCAAAAATAGAGCGACAGTCCGAGCGACAGACCGAGCGACTCAGATACGCAACGAAAAAGTTTCTCAGATGTCTGAAACGGATTTCTGTCTTGGGATTTTTGAAATCGGAAACCTAAATATTTGTCGTTCTTCAGAACGATCACATAGCTTTCCGCTTCGGTAAGCTCGGAAATAAAAACCGGAATCAATTAAATCAATAAGACAATTATGGCTTCACTCAGTAAGTAGGTGCAAGGAATCTATGTGCCACACTAATTGGCAGTGTATATTTTATATTTTGATAAATGTGTAGAAAGAAAAGCGAGTATTTTGTTGGGTGTAGGAGAGTGGGTGGAAAGCGGCTGGGTTTCCAAGGATTACGCGATTCAGCAGCCTGGGAAAGCAATATCTCGTCCTTGGAATTAAATTATTGGCATTCTCCTATTTTTTATTATCCGACGCCTGTGTAGAGACTAATTTATCAGCTAATATAAAGATATAATAAATTGCTTAAAAGTTTCAGAGGTATAATTCATTTAAAAATCACTCCGCTTCATTTTTTCTTAACAAACTTTGCCGACAAAATCATTTGAAAAACTTTTTTTTTTCACCCCAGCTGTTTTTCATGGGTAATTTCGCAAGGATAGTGAAAACTCGTGAAGTTGGCTTTTCTCTACGGCAGCGTATTGTAATGCCAATTATTTTATCTTTTGTGCTCATAATTTTTCTTACAACGAAGGTTTTCCTGGTGGATTCAATACTTTTTAGGGTTTCGAGGTCATCCTAGAAACCCCCATAATGCTTTTGGTAGTTGGTCCGTCCGTCCGTCTGTCCGTCCGTCCGTCTGTCCGTCGCATCTTGTAGTATATCTCCCGACCTACTTTAGCTAAAGATTTGAAATTTGGTATAAAAGTTAACATTTTTTTGTCCAAAAACCGGAAAACTATTGGGCACTTAAACACTCAACATTTGTGCGATCAATTGTGAATTGATCGCAATATTTTATATTTTTTTGGCATTTAAATTTGGATTACTAATATATATCGTGTTACCAAAATGGCGGCCATTTTTATCCCCGAAAAAATTAAAACAAAACACAAAAAAATTGTTCCCGCTACCCCATTAGGACCGTTCCTAAAAATAAGGCAAAAATACAAAAATATACATCTTTTTGGTCCAATGATAGTTCCAGGAGTTGATATAAAAAAATCAAGTCTTAGAAATTTTAGGAGGCCATAATTATTAAGACCCAAAATTTGTATTTTTTGAACATTTGAAGTTGGGTATAGTTTGTAAAGGTATTGAAATTTGGTTTACAAATATATATCGCGTTTCCAAAATGGCGGTAATTTTACCTCTAAAAATGCACACCTATATAAGGACATCTCTCCGTAATATTAACCCTGTACGTGTGCAAGACAGAGGAGATAAGGACATCTCTCCGTAATATTAACCCTGTACGTGTGCAAGACAGAGGAGATAAGGACATCTCTCCGTAATATTAACCCTGTACATGTGCAAGACAGAGGAGATAAGGACATCTCTCCGTAATATTAACCCTGTACGTGTGCAAGACAGAGGAGATAAGGACATCTCTCCGTAATATTAACCCTGTACGTGTGCAAGACAGAGGAGATAAGGACATCTCTCCGTAATATTAACCCTGTACATGTGCAAGACAGAGGAGATAAGGACATCTCTCCGTAATATTAACCCTGTACGTGTGCAAGACAGAGGAGATAAGGACATCTCTCCGTAATATTAACCCTGTACGTGTGCAAGACAGAGGAGATAAGGACATCTCTCCGTAATATTAACCCTGTACATGTGCAAGACAGAGGAGATAAGGACATCTCTCCGTAATATTAACCCTGTACGTGTGCAAGACAGAGGAGATAAGGACATCTCTCCGTAATATTAACCCTTTACATGTGCAAGACAGAGGAGATAAGGACATCTCTCCGTAATATTAACCCTGTACGTGTGCAAGACAGAGGAGATAAGGACATCTCTCCGTAATATTAACCCTGTACGTGTGCAAGACAGAGGAGATAAGGACATCTCTCCGTAATATTAACCCTGTACGTGTGCAAGACAGAGGAGATAAGGACATCTCTCCGTAATATTTACCCTGTACGTGTGCAAGACAGAGGAGATAAGGACATCTCTCCGTAATATTAACCCTGTACGTGTGCAAGACAGAGGAGATAAGGACATCTTTCCGTAATATTGAAAGAAATCGGTCTGAGACAACTCAGACTAATTTTCTCATATACGAGTACATAATTACTTAATACAGTTTCGAATTATCTTAGTTATATTCAAATATTATTTGATATTTGATCAAACGAACTATAAAAACAAAAACACGTCTCCCCAGCTGGAATCTAACCCGGCCTCTCACCGTCCGCGTTTACAGCTATGTTCTTAGAAACTTGATTTTTCCCCGGAAAATAACATATTATAGTTAAGTCCGTATTTAAATGACACTTTAACACTTCTTAGTGGTGTCGCTTTTGGATTCACTAAATAATGTTCCTCTCATCGAATAAGTGATGATAGACTCTTCCCGTCCTGAAATACCAATTTTACATTTGAAGGTCTCGTTTACCCGAGAGTTGCGCGTGAACTCTTAGTGGGATCGCGCTCTACAACCAACTTATCCTGAGCATTAGTGAAAGGAACACAAAACACCGGATTTCAACCAAATCGTTTAACTTTTACTCAGGTTATCGTCGGACACGTAAACACTACACACAGACAGATAAGATGCATATTTTGTTGAATGTAAGAAGCTCGCTTCATTATTATTGAACATCATCCAAATTTATCATAAAAGTAACTTCACCTCGTCTGGAAATCGAACCCGCCTTCTCTTTATCCGCGTTTAAAGCTATTTTTTCAGGAACTAGATTTTTCCCGGTTAACAGCTTATACCGTTAGATTCATATTTAAATGGACTACATTTTAGAATTTTGTTATAAAAATCGTGGGAAACCATTTTTGAGAATTTTTTTTTTTACGTTTTTTATCAAAATCTCAGACTTTTTGTGTCATCACAATACTTTCTCTGAATTTATATACTACCTATATGAGAAGATAACAAATTGCTTGTTGTAGACATAAGGTTTAGGCTGTACTATTATAAATTATAAGTTTATTTGTCTCGACCACAATATATAAATTTAATTCTAAATCAGACCGGTTTCAGCCTCTACAATACTAAGATATAACAGGTACATAGAGTATGACGGCATCTTCAGTCCCTTATATTTATAGACTGACTGATTATATTGATTATGACTGACTTAGATTTATAGTGTCAATATAAATGTGAATATTGTGGTCAAGACAAATAAACCTATAATTTATAATAGTACAGTGTTAATATTTCTTTTAACAAGTGATACAAACCTTCATTATGTTTAATTTCCACAAAATCTCAAAACAACCAACATTATAAGTTTTAGGGGGAAATACAGGGGACTACAACAGTCCCCCCTACAATATTACTACGCTGTACCCAGAATCCAGAAAGAGATAAAGATGCACTAAAAACAATATGTTACTGCCTGACACACGCGTACTATATAGGATGACACAATGTGCGCGCGCACCTTATCACCAGCCTGCCACATTCTGCCTTTATGATTCCACATTCCACGTCCTGTATGTCCCACGCGGGAGCCTCATAGAGGAGAGCAGCTAGATCTCTTATCAATAAAGTTAATAAGCCTCACAGCTTAGACGGTGACAACTGATCGTAGCTTTGATCCCCCCCCCCCCCGATCACAATGCTTCCGTTACATTGGGTGATTTCTGAAGCAAAAATCGAAACTTGAATAAATTAACTGTGGATTTTGCTAAGAGGATTTTTAACGCTTTGACAAACCCTCTTAATTCCACATCTTCGTTCCATTTGTAATACTTATTGTCTAATCTATTTAAATCTACCCCCCCCCCCCCCCTTAACCCCCTTTTTTCTATTTCGATTTTATTTCCTTCCCAAGAAATTCCCCGCCTAAACTATGTATATAAAAAGAAAAATCCTTATAAATATCTTTCTTAATAAAAATTAATTTTTCTTTCAATCCATATTAAGTCTTAAGGTTTCTTTTATATATATATATATATATATATATATATTGCTAATATTGAATATTGTACAAGCATAATATATATTGCAAATTGTTATATTCACCACTTTTCATCTAAGGCAACATTATTTTGTAACGGTTTGTAATTGGGGTAAATTTTCAGTTTAATTATTTATTTAAATTTGGTGGAAAATTTATCAGGTGGGCCATATTTTATTTCCATTATAATTTTAATTTCGGGGATCTGGAGAAATCCTACTTACTTTTTATTTTTTTATTATTTTAGTTTTAAATTTCCGTGTAGGTCTTTTGTCTGAAACTTATAATAATATTATCAATCCGTTTTTTTGTTTTGTGTGGTTTTGCTGAGGTACGCCATGCTGGTTTAGATCCAGGCAGAGGCTTTTGGAACGGCGTTGTGGCCAGCGGCTTTGGCCGTGAGGCCGAACCTCTAAAAGAAAATTGAATGTTCTGAAATGTTTGTCAGTAAGTTCAGTATAGTATAAGTTCAGTGTGTCTCACTACAAGTGTACTTCTCCTCAACTGTTTCTTTTTTCCAAATTTAGAATATCTTCAAAACCCTTCATGTGAAGGTAAGCTTTCTTTCCTTTTGGCCGCACATGGTGGCACCATTTCTTTATTTTTCTTATTTAGTTTTCGTGTATTCAGTTTTCTTCTAGAGAGTAATGTTCTGTTTTTTTATATTTAATTTTAGGGTGGTTAGTCTGGGGCCGAAGTGGTCTTACCATCCATCAGATCCTAACAATCAACCATCTAACTACGACAAATTTATATTTAGTTTTAGATACAGGTCATTCAGCCAATATAATTTTTGTATGTAATGGGTTGGTTCTTATCCCATACAGAAAAGAACCTGGCGCCTAAATAGCAATAGATTTTTTTCCCCCTGTAATGTTTGTTTTTTAAATTATTTTTTTTTTACTACAACCCACTCCCTAACTACCTACACAGTTGGGCATAACCTAATTAAAGTACTTGTTACAATTTCACTAAATAAACTATTTATAATAAAGGGTTTTTCAAAGGTAGCAGCTACACATTTCTTATGTTATTAATGTTTATTAGGCGGTATGAAGTTCGCCGGGTCAGCTGGTATAAAATAAATAATAAGGTGCTCAGTGGTCCCCCTGAACCCCCCCTTCCATCTGATCAGTTCCTTCTAATAGACGTTCTCAGACATTAATTGTAATTATCGCCTGACCATACAAACTACGGATAATGTTCAGCATTTTATTTCTTAAATCAAGAGAAGCTAATTTGTTCTATATCTTAATCATAATATAGGCGACTGAGTGGAATGCCTTCTTAAGGTCGACAAATACAACAAGTACGTACTCATTTTTCGTGTGTACAACAGGGCTGTGGATACTAGTGTGAAGATACAGCTGGCTGATACAGGCCGTGTTGCTCCGAGAGCGCATGTTTGCTCGGTAACACTCCTTAGCACTCTTCCCATGCATAGAGGTGGTTAGAGATGGTTAGAGGTGGTTAGAGATGGTTAGAGATGGTTAGAGATGGTTAGAGATGGTTAGAGATGGTTAGAGATGGTTAGAGGTGGTTAGAGGTGGTTAGAGATGGTTAGAGTCTTCCGCTAACATGTTGGTCAATATTTTTGTCATGATATTTAGCTAAGCGATTGGTCTGTAGGTGCCGTCCTTAGATTTATCCCGTTTTTATGGATTAAACTAATTTAACATTCCCCCAAATACATATTATCCCACAAATAACCCATAATGTTTAATAACACCTACCACGATTCTTACTCGATCGGCAGCCATAGCCACTTTCAATTTTTTAATAACATTACATCTTTTTAAAGAAAATATATTAATTTCAATTAACGCCAGAGCAATAAACAAAACACACTTATTTTTAAGGGCGTATACATTCCCTCTAAAATGTCTGATACCCCTGCTTTGTAGCTCTATTGATGTAGCAGTTACAACCTTTGAAATCAAATATTGTATTTTTTTTTATAAAAATATAGTGTAAGTGATGGTCCTCCATAACTACCTTATTCTTATAATCAAGTTATGCGTTAGATAAGCTTAAGTTTAACTATCCTACTTCATAAAGTTTAACTTGATAGCGTGCCGTAATTAACTTTAGGATTAAGCCGTACTGCTAAAAATAAAAATAGAAGTCATTGAAAACATCGCCAATTTTCTTTGAAACCCCAATTTGTGGATAGAAAAAATTGTTTTTTAATATTTTTTAAATGAGATTTGTATTAAATATCCGCAGTACAGCCTCAATGCTTATGCTAAGTACAGCATATGCTTCATCAAATAAATTTAATAAACTCCTGCTTAAATAGACCTACAGGAACAAGTATATTGGTAAAACGGAATTTTATGCCCTTTAAAATAATGCTCAGTTTATTGTTCTTGACTGAGTTAAAAACTTTTATAAAAAAAATACGTGTGGTGTCACAGGACACCCGGTAGGAACCAAGTTCCTTACATTTTTCATTAATTATAAATTATAAAATCACACTGCTAAGTACAAAAGTACGTATACATTGCTAACTACTTATACATGGCGGAGTTAAGACAAAATTAAAAGTAACGAACTGTTTGTACCTAGCGTTAAGGCAAAAAGAAATTCATTATTTGTATCATTAAAGCAAGCGTCTTACTATAAATATATATTGAATATAAGAAAAAAGTTGATCATGATGAGTTTATAGTAAAAGAGTATGTTTGTTAAAGGAGTTTGGATTGAAATAGGACTGTTTTCTACCTACCCGGCCAATTAATTTAAAATATTATAAAATATATCTCTTCCCTACTCTACAGCTTCTGCTTGTATCAGGGTGAAATTTTACATGATTATATTTTATTTATTTACAAAACAAAGTGACATTTGTGACATATATAACAAAAATAATCAAAACAAGTCAAGTAACAGGCTTCCTTAATAACACTTTTTCCCGTCTTTTTAAGTTTACGTTAACGCTTGGGCGGATAACGTTTTCCTACGAACTCAGCCTGGGCATTGGTAAAATGAACATGTGTACCAAATTTCATCTAACCAGTGCCGGATCTAAGGGGGGGCTGCGGGGGGCAAGCGCCCCAGGCGGCACGCCCGGGGGGCGGCGAAACGAGGTGGAAAAATAAAATAATAAATAAAGGAAAAATAATAAAAAGTTCATGAAAAAAAAAAAAAAAAAAAAAAGTGAAATGTAATTTTTAATTATATATGTAATATAATTACAGTTATCTTGTCCAATCTGATATAGCCCACCCTTAACTTCGTTTACCCTTTTTTCCTTTAAAGTTGATGTGAAAGAAACTTAAGCATATTGAAGTTTATCAAAAACTATTTAAGAAGTTCGATGTGTCAAGAAAGACTCAAACTGTTAACGCAAATAATAATACTATTAATACAAAATATAATACTTTTTGGAGTCCATTTACGAGTCAAATTTTGTGTACCAATTTTTTTTTTTAACCCATCCAAATTCTAAACCAAAATTTTTCTATATTATCATAATCCAATAATACGCAGATTTCTTTGAAAATTCGATCATTAAGTCATGGTCCTGACTGGTCTTTTTTATACGAATTCCTATGGCTCGGAGACAATAAGGGAAACTTCGGAGCGCATTATTATCCAAACGGTGAAATTTTAGATTCTTAAATTTTGATCTGATCCTCAATTGGTCTCTGAGTCAGAAGAAGCGAGATATTCACAAAATCACGTAAAAAGTCCTGCAAAAACAATCACAATGCAAGTTATAGTAGAACTAGGTTTTTGCTAAACCGTTCTTTGTACGTAAAAAATGAATGAGATCTTTTTTGTGGGGGTTTAATAGTTTTGCTTTTTGATAATAATTATAATTTGTCTCCGAGCCATAGGAAGCGAGATATTCGTAAAAATACGTTGAATTGATATGGCACATCCCTTCCTCGCATCCTATTACGTACTTTATTGATTTTATGCATTTATAGCCATTATTGTCTATTTTGTTTCATTGTCTCCCCGTTTTTTTAATCTGTCAAAATTGTTTGGATTTTTTACCCAAATTAAAGTATCAATTTAGCAAAAATTAAAGAACGCAAACGATTCATATTAACCTGGGGCTATCTGCGGGTTACTTTCGATAAACTATAAAAGTTTCATACAAATCGGAAGAGTACTTTTGAATCTGTAGGTTTAAATAAATGTATGTTTGTGCGCATCATGTGGAAGAGAAACAAGCTAGCGCAAAAGGTTGAAACTTATATGGGACCAACAATAGGCTAATCATGACCTACCATCCAAACTTCATTAAAATCTGACGAGTAGTTTTTAAGATATGTTGGTTTGCAAAAAAAAGTGACAGACAGACACGGACCCAAAAGTGTTCCCTGATGTCTGAATCTGTCTTGGAATTTTTGAAATGGGAGACCTAATAATTTGTCGTTCTTCAGAACGATCACATAGCTTCATACCTTCGGTGAGGTTGGAAGCAAAAAATATCAATAAATAAACAGCAATTTATTGCCAATATTTACAAATTAATATATTACATGATATGTAATACAATAATAAAACGTAAACATTTTACAACATTAACTAATTTAAATAAGTTATTACATCTATTTGGTGACCAACAAATCAAAACAAACCTATATTATTATTGGAATAAATATGGTTGCCTTAGCTATGGAGCAATAGTCAAGTTGATATTAAAATTGCTAACTGGGATTCCCACTTACATTTTTATGTGGGATGCAAATATAAACTATTTTTTTTTTTTGTTTATTTGCATACTTTAATGGATGTTTGTTTATATGCTTAGTTGTGTGTGTATCTACTTGATTCAGTTGCTATATAGGAAGTTGTGAAGGTATTTCATAATGAAACTGGAAGAATTAATAGCATAGTATAGTGTACAGGTAAAAAATATTTTTTTAAAGTCTAAAACCCGATTTAGATAATAAATGTTTCAAAAATTCTGCAGAAACAATTTTAAACAAACTTAAAGCTGCTGTTTTAGCTGAAAAAGCTCTAAAAAAAAAGGTTCTCCAAAACGCCTAAAAATTCACCATTTTGAACCTAATTCTCTAAAATTTTCCGAGGGAGGCCCCCCGAACCCCCCTTTGGGCAGTAGGGTAACCCCTCCTAATGAATGTGGAAGAATTAATAGCATAGTATAGTGTTACAGGTTAAATAAAATAGAAAGTATCATTATCAATTGGTATTTTAAACGCAATATAGAATAGATACTGTAGTTTTAGCTGAAAAAGCTCTAAAAAAAGGTTCTCCAAAACGCTTAAAATTCACCATTTTTGCACCTAATTTTATAAAATTTCCCGGGGGAGGCCTCCCGAACACCCCTTTGAATTTGAGTCTGAACCCCCAATTTCCCCCCCCCCCCCCAAATTCTTCTGCTAGATCTGCCCCTGTGTGGCAAGGGCGGCAAAATCTGCTTTTGCCCCCCCTGAGAAAAAACCTAGATCCGGCACTGCATCTAACTCGGTGAGCTAATCTACAGATGACGATAACTTGAGTAAAAAAGTTATCGTCATCTGTAGATTTCGTGACGGATTTTGCGTGACGGTGATTTTGGTGGTTTTTTTCGGATTCACTCCCGGGCTCCAGAACGGGCCATAAGGAACTTCGTTCCAAAAAGTTTTGATGTTTTTGAAAAATTGAAAAGTGGTTGTGGCTACTGAATACTGAACGAGTAACAATCGAGGTACAATGGTTCACAGCAACTTCTAGGTTCCGTTACCTACATTTTAGGATATAAAGTAGAGTAAAAATAGAAGGAAGAGAGAGAGTGGAAATTATATTTTTTTGTTGGTGTTTCAAGAGATGATGTAAAGAAATATTTTCCGAGAAAAGTCGTTTTTTTCATTACTGCTTCTAGGAAATACTTTTGACTTGTTAAACTTCTCTTTTTTCTCTTGGTTGTAGAGGTCTAAAACATTTCTTTGGCGGATTATTCAGTCCATGTTTTTATTATTGTGATGATGTTTTTAATTTCTAGTGCGGTTTCTCTTTTATATTGTGTCACAATGTTGACTTTATATTTGCAGTGAAACTGTTACCATGTTGACACCCTAGTCAGGGCTACTCCTCGTTATAATTCTATTTCTCTTTCTTCTTCATTCCTTAGAAAAATAGTGTGAAAAAACCTTATTATGTCGAGTTGTAGTTATTTGTGTTAATTGTAGGATAGTTGTGTGATGACGTGATGATGAGCGTGGTTTGTTTTGTGTTACAGAGTCAAGATGCGAGAGAAGGGAGACCTGGTGATCGAGAGGGTGGAACCTGGTGACGAGGGCAAGTATCAGTGCGTGGCTCTCAACATAGTCGGCATCAGGGAGACTCCTCCGGCACCCCTCACAGTCCACGGTATGCATTCCTTTATTATCTACTAGCTCGAGTTGCCTGGGGGATGACTGTAGAGTTGCAGGGGGTGGTGAACTGTAGATTCGTCGAATAGAATAACTCAAAGACATTCTTCTTTTTGTCAGGCCTATCGACTGTTATGCACTGATGTTTCGACTGAGTACCCAACTGAATTTGCGTCTTTAATTACCTTGTTTAGTCGGTTACTCCCTTGTGTCTACTATCCTTGGTTACTCACGTTTATAATTAATTGGTTACTCCCCTAATGTGCCTACATGAATTGAGTATTTTTGCACTCAATAAACGCTCTTAATTGGGAATGTAGAAATGCTTTAGGGCTTCTCTTGGCTTTAGATTAGAATATGTGGAAAGGCAACATGTATGAAAATGAGCAAGAAATAAGTGTAGTTACGAAAACAAGGATTATGGATGGTTACCTTCTTCAGATTGTTACTCCCTTAATTTACCTATCGGTGACAGCGACGCACCTCGAAATAATTTATAACGTTAAAAATTGAAGAGCTAAAACTAAATTATAACCAGTGACCGCCAGTACATGAAGCAGGCGCGCTACCACTATGCTATCCTTTCGTAATGAATCCCGCGGCCTAAAACTTTCTATAACTTTTTATTTTAAACAGTATATATCTATTTATCTATATAAAGTATAACTGGACAGCGCGAGACTCATTCATTTTAATTATAACTAATGATTTTTCAGATCTTTTTCTTGCATTTTTTTATTTGAATTATTTATTTATTCATTCATAATTGAGTAAGTGGCCCGACGACTCACCTTGAAATGATTTGTTATTGATAAGGCTACTACATTTATTCTGGCCGTTGGCACGGGCTTAACGGCTAGTTTATTATAATCCTTCTCCTAAGCTTAACATGACAAGAGGAGTCGATAATTACTTTTGACAGCCCTACTTTGCTTTATTAATTCTTTTTGACATTTTAATTTGCATTATTCATATTTTAAATCAGATTATCACGAATTAAGAGATGGCTGCTTTTAATTTAATGATACTGGATGTTAATTAGAGAAACCTGCTCTTGCCATGTCCAGTGACAGTCGCGGCCATTTCACCGCTCACTTCAACGTCTTAATCTCATATAATCATTTCTTTTATTAAATTATTAATACTCTGATACTAACTTTTAATACTTCAATTAATTTATTACATTATTACTTGTTGTTCTATTTCTTTTTCAAACTTGTATTCTGTTTAACTAAGTGTACAAGTACAAGTTAAATGTTAAGTGTGCAACTGTACAAGTCACTTGAACTTTCAAAACTGAGTTATTATCCAAAGAAGGCAGTTTTGAGCCGAACGCGTCAAATTGTTCAAAACACAATTATTTAGTGTGAAGCCGTTGGTTGGGTTTAGAACTACTCCTGTTTCATGATGAGTCGCTATCACACACGATAAAAACACAGTCCAACAACCAATATTGTAAAGTTTGCGCCATAATGAATCCTGAAATACCTAGTCAAAGGTTTGTCGACATTCCACAAAAATGCAATACAGTTTTCAATGTTTTTTCTTCTGCAGAGAGCTGATAGTTGTCTGTAGACTAAAGACTCTATCTATGCCTGCCTGTTCATCTGTTAGTACATTTCCTTTTTCTGTCCATTCCACCTTGCGATTAGCTATTATTGCAGTAAAGATGTTTGTTAAAGTACTCGGGTTCTGTGCCTCTATAATTCTGTGGCTCACAGTCCACTATTCGATTGTGGATGTTTCCCATTATCCGGCATCACTTAATAATCTAGAATTTAATTATGTAGGTTTAAAAGATAATGCTCCCTTTTAGCGGGTAATAAATTCACACATCAATTTAGTAATTAAGTTAATTCATTCAATGTAGTATTTAAAGTATCAATTCAGCAAAATTTAAGAGCGCAGACGGTTGAAATTAATCAAGGTCTATATGATGGCTACTTTTTACAAACCATCAAAATTTCATAAAAATCAGATAAGCACTTTCGAAGATACAGGTGTAAATAAAAGTATGTTTGTGCGCATGTAGAAGAGAAACAAATATGCGCAGAAGGTTGAAACTTATATGGGACCGACAATGTAACTAATTTTGACCAACCGTCCAAATTTCAATAACATCGGACGAGTAGTTTTTTTAGATATGTTGGTTCGCAAAACTTGAGTGACAGACAGACACCGAACCAAAAATGTGTCCTGATGTCTGAAAGGAATTTCTGTCTTGGGATTAACTCTTGAGAACGATCACATAGCTTACCGAAGGTACCGGAAGCTATGTGATCGTTCTGAAGAACTAAACATTTTTAGGTCTCCGAATTCGAAAATTCCAAGACAGAAATCCGTTTCAGACATCAGTGATCATTTTTGGTTCCGTGTCTGTCGGTCTGTCTGTCTGTCTGTCGGTCTCTCGGTCTGTCGTTCAATTTTTGTGAACCAACGTATCTTAAAAACTACACGTCCAATTTTAATGAAATTTGGGTGGTAGGTCATGAGTAGCCCATTGTTGGTCCCATATAAGTTTTAACCTTCTGCGCTCATTTGTTTCACTTCCACATGCGCACTTACACCTACAGCTTCAAAAGTACTTATCTGATTTTTATGAAACTTTTATAGTTTATCGAAAGTAGCCCGCTGATAGCCATAGATTACTTTGAACCGTCTGCGCTCTTTAACTTTTGCTTAATTGATACATTAATTCAAGTAAAAAATCAAAACAATTTTGACAGATTAAGAAAACGGAGGAAACAATTTAAACAAATTAAACAATAATAGCTTGTAAATGCATAAAATATAAAATTAATAAAGTACGTGATAGGATGCGAGAAAGCTACGTGCCATACCAATTGGCAGTCTATTTCATAATAGTCCACAGTTGGTCACGAGTTAATTTCAGTTGTCTTCGCACATTTAATTTGAATAAGAACACTGGGAATTTAATTTTACCATTCTTCCGTCCAATTATAGGACGCGAGGATGCCATGTGCCACATTAATTGGCAGATAATTAATTTTCTGATTTCTACATGCTAAATGTATTTAATATTGTGTTACAGTTCGTCCGTGGGCTCGAGTGGACCCTGATGAAGTAGTGGGTCGTGTAGGTGAGGGTGCCAGAGCAGTGTGTGAGGCTGGAGGAGAACCTCCTCCGGATCTGTCCTGGTCCAGGACGTCTTCAGCTCCACAGCCGAGAGTCGTCCCCCTGCCGTCCTCAGCCCAGGTGTCTAGAGACGGCTCCACTCTCACCCTGGAGAACCTCACTCCAGAACTCCAGGGCTCGTACGTCTGCTCCGCGTCCAACCCTGTGGGAACTGCCACCGCTACTCTAACAGTCACCGTCCACGGTAATAATATCAATCATACATTTCTTATTCTTTCTTTATTTTAAAAACCGAGATTTGTTTGGTGATGAAGCTGATTGTGGTTTAGCTGTTGGTATGTTACACACTAAAGGGAATCTCCGAACGAAACTGCTTCCACTTCAGGATCTTATATAGGAAATTGGACTCTGCACTAACAAGTATATTAAAAAATAGGTCCGGAATTCTGGAGCACCTTTGTTTTTTATATGTTCGCAAAAAAACATTTAAATCATCGATTTTTGACATTCATCTTTAAATTCTCAAAAACTACGCTGCTTCCCACAAAACACTTGTAACACATAAAGCAAACCTTGTATAGAATAGAATTTTGCGTTCAATGAAACCAATCCCGTACATCAAAACCTGATTTTTTGACATTTTCATGTCTTGGCTGTGCTACATAACTCAAAAAGCGTTACTAAAAATCTACGCCAAAAAACGTTACCCGGTGTAACAAGGAGTTAGAAAGATATAGGAGGTGTGCACAGTGCACGTGCACAGTCTGTCTCCAGCTGTAGGGCCTCCCTCTACCGCGCTTCGTAGGGCCGAAGAAGGTCGACAATAGTTCCACTACTACCAGGAAAATAGACAGTCGCATAGATAGTCTAGTCTAGTCTAGAGGGTTGTAGAGAGAGCCTTCAGCCTTCCCCCTGCGGGCTCGCTATCTTAGGGGCTACATCTTCACCTTGCGAGGTAACTGGCTCTACGCCCCGATTTCTTCTCACTCCCAGCGGTGCCCTGCCCCTCCCCCCCCCCCTCAACTACAACTTCTGTTCTACTGCTCCGATTTACACCGTACAAACGCCATAACCCTTAATTTTATTCCTAATAAACTTACATATATAAAAATTATTTTTTACTTCATTTTTTTTGTTATACTATAATTTTTTGCATTTATTATAAAAATATGAGTGAAGAAGCTAAACTATTACTTCTTAATAAACTGTAGAAGAAGAAAAGTACTTTATTTCTTCGTGCACAATATATGTTCGATTCAATTCCTAATATACAAACGGAATAATCTGCACGCTCAAATTTTATGACATTTTCATTACTTTACTTAGGCACATAAACTCGAAAAGCGTTACCAAAAAACGACACCAAAAAGAGTTACATAAGAATGTGTCACTGTCTTGCAGACTCTTATGCAAGCAATTTAAAAAAAAAAAATAATCAAAGGGGTCCATGTGGACCCCCTGGGGGTCTATGGGACTTCATGGGGGGTCTATGATCACCAAGGGGTCTATAGGGGGTCTATGGATGTCTTTTTAGTAAAAAATAAATTTATAAATAAAAAATAAAAATAATAAAAATAAATGAATAAATAATAAATAAAATGAACATAATAATAAATAAAATAATATTTATAAATTAATATTAAGGTATTCGTATTGTAATAAAAATAATAAGTAAATATAAACTAGATTTGGGAGGAAGTGAGCATGAGTAATGAAAAAGCATGTTTTGATAACTTATAAAATATGTCCAATGTTTTGATATAAGAGTTTAATCCCGAAATTAAAACCCCCCACCATACCACCTACCCCTTCAACCGGCAAAAACATGTTACTAGCTTGTTTTAAAATGTAATCTGAGTGTTATTCACTGTACAATTTTTATTTTTGAACAGTAACTTATGTTAACCCTCGAGCGGTCACACTCATGTTCATTACACAATTGGTCGCGGGTGTATAATGTATGAATATCGTCAATATTTTGCCAAAACAACGAATCGGAAAATGTTCATACTTCCAAATTTTCACCCTCAACATCGGAAAATAGAGCATTTTTCCAGATGTCATATACATTTCAGATTAGTATATTTGTGGTTTTGGTAAATTACACACGATATTTAAACATATTTATGCTGTTTTTTAACCTAAAATACTATTACACATTACTATTTTCTTAAAATTGAATTCTGATTTGGGAATGTTAAATTTAATCATTAAAAATATAGATATAATTATTGATATTTCAGTTTCTTTCTTCTGTACGATTTCCCCTCATTTTCCTATTACTATGTGTTTTAAAATTAGTCGTCTGTGGTAGCCATTGCACACATACACACACACAATTAGATGTGTATATATTCCTTAGGTAGGGGGTCTATGAAAAAAATAAAATTCCTACAGGGGGTCTATGGAAGAAAAAGTTTGAGAACCCCTGCTTTAGATAATCCATTAAGATGGATTCCACCAAAGGAAATCCACCAAGGAAACTGGAGAATCCCTAAAAAATTGCATAGTTATAGTTTGAATTACAATCAGGATTTGTTCGTTTAGAGCTGGGATCTCATTCGGGATTGGACTGAGAATTCGATTGTGCACAAGGTTTGCTTCAAGGTGTTTCATGGTAAGGAGCCGAGTGTTTGAGAATTTGAAGGATACATCGACAAGCAAAACGATGATTTTTATGTTTCTTTTTAATATCTCCAATATAAATTCCTCTATTCCGGGTTTATGAATTACCTGAAGGACAAATATTTGTATATATATTTTAGGAATTTGTTATTAGTTTTTAGGATTGGTATAAGATTTTTTTATTTTGGTTAATTGCTTTTTACAAATCAAATATGCTATTGGTCTGTTTGTATCTAAGTGCTAGTGAGTGAGTTTTCTTGCTTTATTGTTTCAAAAGTGTGAATGTGGAATTTTCGATTGTTTGGCTTGTTGTCATTTTGACTCTTCCACCTTCGATTTTGAAAAGCTCATCTTTAAAATACCTCATACCACACTGCTCCTCCTAAAATAGTTTTCGAGAAATATATATTTTTTTTTAAAGACGCGGTAGACAATGTTTTGAAAACTTAATCTAAGGCTATAGCTCCGTAACTGATCGAAAGAAGGCACACTCGTAGTCCATACCAACTTTATGGCTACCTTTTTGGTGGAAGGCAGCCAAATAATAGGTAAGTACTGACAGGCTAAAGTATTGGCATATGCGTCACACCCTGTGTGTACATCAACTATATTATTAGTTAATATCTTTTATCTTACCCCAGGTAAACAAACAGAAACCTTCTTTTTAACAATTTAATAAAGTAGAAAGAAATAAGAAAATTATATTAACGTAACAAATCCTTCTTTCTTACTTTTCATTTTTTTTTTTTTTTTTGACCTTTGTGATTTTTTTAATTCTTTTTTTCCATTTTAATTCATTTCTTTTCTCCTTGTATTTTTCGTTTTCAATTTTTTGAATTTCCTCTATCTTTTTCTCTCTTTTAATTTTAAATACACATCTATATATTTTAAAACCTTTAAGAAACGAAGGCACAGGGAAAAAAAGAAGACGAGTCAATATTTTCATGACGTCATATTATTATATTTTTTTATTTTAAACCCATCTCGTCCCCCCCCCCTTAAAAAAATAACGAGGAATAACGAGGTCTAACGAGTTGTTGGGGCCTTGTTAATCTAAGCCCCCTCCTCTCTCTCCATTTTTTATGCCAAGTTTCTTTTTTCTGCCCCCCACTGGCCTCTTTTCTCCCCCTAAGAATAAAAAATGTACCCCCCCCCCCCCCCCTCGGTCTGCTGCTTTAGTGCAAATATTTGAACTGGAAATCAGCTCTTAGGCAAAAGAATGATCTGTTTTAATTCTTTGCCAAAAAGAACCTTATTTCTCTTTTTTACATTTTTCGACCCTCCCTCCCCCCCCCTCCCCCCCCTTCCCCTTTTTAAATGCTTTGATAAAGAAATTTACTAAATTAGTTCTTTTTTTAAAAAAAAAAAAAAAAAAAAAAAAAAATGGCCGACTGAATTAAAGAAGGGGTATGAAGTAGGTTTTGCTTAGTCTATTTAGAGTTGGTTAAAAAACTCCTCTTTGGGGGAAAAGCCCCTTTTTTGTGAGCCATTTTTAATTTTTTTACAAATTATAATTATAATTGAATTTATGACAAGGGGGTTCAACAATTAGTGAGGTCGATAAATGATTTTAATGAAATTAGAACTAAAATATTATAGAGTAATACGCTGTAGTAGAGTGAAACAGGTTTGAGGGGAATAACGTCTTGAATTGAAGACCTGCCTAGAAGCTATCACATAACTTATTCATCCTTTGTGGAGATATTGGTTTTTTCTTGCAGATTTGTCGTTTAATTTTACTCTTTTGGGCTGATCTTTGACTTTTGGATTCACGTTTGACTTACGATAAGTAGGACTTCGGAATTTTTAATATTATTATTAATTAATTATTTATTTATTATTAATATTGATATATTAGTCCACAGGCCACCATAAGAAGTGAGTCGCTGATTGATAAAGTTTTGTTACCTTATGGAATCTCTTATTTATGTCTTGTCCACCGATGAATTGGGTATATGGCAACTGGGCGCTGGGCCATTTCTTTTTTGTTGACATGCCAAACTTGCCCTTCTGCGGGAACATTGAAAAGAGATAGATAAAGTTTTGATTTTCACAGGATCGTTTAGTTAAATTATTTCAAAAACAGTGGTAAAGGTGGCCACCGATAAGAGTGGGCCGTTTGGGGTGGCCATCGCCCCAAACATATCGCTCTGCGGGGACGTTGAAAAGTGAACGGCCCACTCTTATCGGTGGCCACGTGTACCACTGTTTTTTAAATAATTTAATGAAACGATCCTGTGAAAATCAAAACTTTATCTATCTATTTTCAATGTTCCCGCAGAAGGGCAAGTTTGGCATGTCAACAAAAAAGAAATGGCCCAGCGCCCAGTTGCCGTATTCCCAATTCATCGGTGGACAAGGCATAAATAAGCGATTCCATAAGGTAAGAAAACTTTATCAACTTTATCGCTGTCGCTCGGGTGCAAACTCCACACTCTCATACAAAATGCTACTTTCCGCACTCGACGCGTAATGTACTATAATAGTAGAAATGTCATAATAAGGTAAAAATAGATTGAACATTTTATAAGCGGCATTGTAATTTCGCGGATGTTATACTTGTATTATAATATTTCCTTCAAATTAGGAATAGTTATTCTTAGATAATTTTGATTATTTTATTTTATTAATAAACTTCTTTACTGCAAATTTAAATTGATTCGAGATTTAAAAGAAAGTTTGAAAATTGACAAATAAATATTCAAACGCAACCAGATTTCACTTCTCTGAGAACTGTTATTTTAATAAATATGTCTCAACATTTTAAAGCATTATTTTTATCCATGAAAACTGATGCATCATTCTGGATTTCTCCTGTACATTATTTCATCGAATATTTCCCACCTTGTATCTGATGGAATAAAGGTGTTAAAAATTGATAAAGTTTTTTTCGATTAAAAAGTTTGAATAGGTTAAAGTTATTTTGGTTGTTTGTCGCCCGAAATGATAAATGATCATTTAATAAATGTCAACGGATTTTAGAGGAAAAGCTTTTTTTTTAAATAATAAAACTTTTATTTTTATAAATGTAGGGTTAAAAGAAATAAGTTTGCAGTAATGGTTCAGACGCTGTGTTTTATATTAAATCTTTCTCGGATTAAATAAATGTTATCTCAAACTAGTGTTGCAAACCTTTCCGTTTACGTAATAACTCGGTCCTGTACTTTACATTTTATTAGCCCTTACGGGTTATCGTGGTTAAAATTTAAATTTTAATTGACATATTATTATTAAAATAACCCTATCCTGCGGAGAATCGAACCTCAATCTTCTGTTTTTATCTCTTTTTCGCTGTTATCTACTTATATAAAATACAGATGCAATGGACATTTTCAGGGGTGCACACTAGGGGGAGACATGACGCTCACAGCGCCATTGAGACAATTTTTTAGGATTTTTGAAACTTATTTTGGGAGGGAACTTTTATTGTTTAAATCTTTCGTTTCCGGGTATGACTTTTCTCAACAAAATTTAAAAAAAATGATCAGCTAAATTTTATTGAGATCAGCTCCATTCATCTGCTCCGACTAAGATGACAGGTGACAAACAATAGTTATTTATGCACCTAGGGAGTAAAGTAAGCCATTAGGTTTGTTCGAACAGAGCCGCGGACGGTTCTAGAACTGCCGGGAGCATGCGCAGTATCGAAAGACCGTTCCTATACGCTTCTCGGACGGTTCTGGAACTTTTAGTCCCGTGTTCCAACAGAAAGTCGAACGGTTCTGGGACAGTCCTAGAACCGTGAAAACAGTTCCCGGACTGAAGCATGAACTCGACCAGAACTACTAATACTAATATACGGAGGCGTGTAGGTTACACTACTACTACTGTTCAACTATAACCTAACATTTGTTTTCGTTTTCGTTTCTTTTCTTGATATTTCTGTTTCCTAGCGTGTTTAGTTTCTCTCTCCACAGTTAATATATTATACTACTTCTTTCTTCTTTACGTATTATTTTTTATCATGATAGTATATTGGAATAATAAAATATAATTTATATTATTTATTCCTCTTGATAATTAAAATGTCTCATAGCGACTTTGAGTCCTTTATAAGAATTACCTCCGATCTTTTTGTGTGTACATCCGCCGATGATTTACAGACTAGAAAAAAAACAGATAAATTGTTCTTATAATTTTCTTTTTTGTAGTTTTGAACCCTTTATTTGTAAATATTTCTTAATGTGTGGTTGACCTTTTCTTATATGAGGGTTTATTTTTAATAAGCCAAGATAAAATTCACATTTTATCATCCGAAACGGTTGTACTAGTCTATATGGGGCATCATGTATAGAAATGCAAAAACTAACAAATATAATGCATACATAGTTAAAGTGTTTCCTGTATATTGATATAAATTGCATTATTTATGTATTCTTTTTCATTTCATACTCTCTAAAAAAACCAGATAAGCTACATCGAAGCCCAGGTAATCTACAACAGATACATACGCCCAAGATTCCCAAAATCGACCTGTATACAGCTGTGTCTCAAAATAGAGCACTGAAGATGGAAATTGTATTAAGAGAAAACTTATGAAATGAAGAAGAATCCATAATTGGTGCATTTTTATCAATATACAGAAAAGACTTTAATTATAATATGTGCCAGTTTTTTTTTTTTCATTTATATACATGATGCCCCATATAGGCTAGTTCAACCTCCGAAACTTGATTCCGAGATCTCTGTGAAGGAGGGGTGTTACGAACCCGGGGATATCATTAAAATCCGTTTCATATACGTCTGTGTATGTACGTTCGAATGTAACTAAATCTTTAATAACATATCGCTTCAAGATATATCGTATTGAGATGCGGTCTGCGGCATTTTTTTCAACTTTTGTTGGAAAAACTGATGGCGACAAACCCAAACATCGTAGCTCACGACCTTTCGGAGCTGTAGTCACTTAAGCACGAAATAGGTCTGTCGACGATAACTTCAGTAGACATTATTTGATTTCTATTTTGTTTGGGGTATAGGTATAATATGTGTCCTATTTGGTAGATTGTACCTATACTTTTGGGGCACAAGCGGTTTTGGAGATATGGACATTTTAATGTTTTTACATCCATCAAAATGGGTGTAAATACTGAGTTCTCTCTTGATCGCGTATTGACTCCACAACATTACATGGAAGTCATGTGTGGGATTTCCACACCGGTACTTTTTATATGATTCAACAGTTTAAAAAAAATTACAATTTATAAAAACAAATTTTTAATAGGCAACTGAAACTAAAAGACAGGATTGCTACGAGCCTGACGAATCCCAAATGTGAGACCGAAATATAATCATTCAGAAATATGACAGTGTGATAAATTTGTAACTTTAAAAACGATTTGCCCTAATGTGCATTCTTATAAACTTTGTTGAGTTTAACAATAGAATATGTTCACGTAAGTAATCCATTTCTGAGTGAACATAAACAAAACAAGTGGAGAGATACGAAGAGGAAAATAAAAACAAGATAAAGAGAGGTAACATGAAGGTTGCAGTTCTGAAAGAGTTCTAAAATCGTTCCAACAGGCTCCTCTTTTTGAATCAGTTCTGAACCAGTCCTCATAGACGCATGCGCATTAAAAAATCCTGAACTGGTTCTAGAACCGTCCTCGAATTGGCTGTTGGAACAAACCTATTATTCCCTGAGCGAAAAAGTTGGTTCCTAAATCCCGAGGCGAAGCCGAGGGAATTAGACTCTAATTAGCTCCCGAGGCGCAGCCGAGGGAGATAATTATCGCGAGGGGAATAATGGCACTTTACTCACGAGGTACATACAATATTTTATCTACAGTAGGAAGAAAATACACATTTTCGTCCATTGCACAGTTTTTATTTATTATTTTAATAAATAACAATAATTATTAGCACTTTTTATAGCATCTATAAGAGATTCAATATTAAAAACAAATAAGAATTGGAATTAAACTCAAATAGAAGGTTATTTAGATGCAGGTTATAAACAAAGATAAACATGGTCGAAAGCGCAGTGCCGCCAACCTGATTTCAACAACTTCATTACAGTAGCCATTCATTTTCAACTATTTATAAAATAATTAAGTTGCAATCTTTACTTTTTCGCTCTACTTTTACTTTTTCTCCCAATTTTTTGAGTTCAGGGATAAAAAGACTTACTTTAGTCCCTCTAAACTAATTCAAAAGCATAACTTTTTCTCCCTACTGGAGATAAACATTATTCTACAAACAGATATTTATAAAGACATAATAGCTTCCTCATGTCCTACGCACTGGCCAAAACACAGGATTGTATATTAAAATACGATTTAAATAAATGTTTGTTTATGGGTAAGGTTGAAACTTATACAGGAATGATAATGGTCTAAGTACCAAGCAGCCAATCTCGGTTAATATCGGACTAGGAGCTTTTGAGATTTGTTGGTTCACAAGTATTGTGGCCAGACCGACATCTAGACGAAAATGTTCCCCGATGTGTGAAACATATTTTTTGTCTTGGAATTTTTGAAATTGAAGAAATAAAATTTCAGTTGTTGAGGAGGATCACGTAGCTTCCGTTACCTTGAGTAAGCTCGGAAGCAATACTAGAGAAACACTGATGAGAAGTACGAGCACACCCTCATACTAAACCACAACGTTATAAAATATAACACTTCCCAAACACAAATAAAACATAGTTTTTTTTATAATCCCCCCTAACATTTTCTTTTTGAGGATAATAGCGACCGAGCAAAAATGTTCTCCTTTTTTTTAATTATACAAATTAGACTACATTAATTACAATAATTTATATTTACCTAATTCTGTTTTTTTTGTAACTGCCATAAATTTTCACTGTTCTAATTTCAGCCCGGGGTTTTTTCTTTCTTTTTTGACCTCTAATTGTGTTTTTTGGAGCTCCCAGTATTTTTTACTTGGGTTTCTCCTCTTACCGGGGTTGTTTAATTTTTCTCCTTAGTACGGGAGGGGGGGGGGGGGGCGTGCTCGGGGGACCCATTATTAATACTCGTTAGATAGCCCATGAAAAGTCATCATACTCTGTCTACTGTTTTTAATTTTTCTCTTCTCTAAAGCAAGAGTGAAAAGAACCCATTTTTCTTCCTAAAAGAGGAATATTCGTATGTAAGTGAGTTTTAAGGTACGATTTCCTAGTTGCGACTCCAGCGATAGTCGCTCAGTGATAGTCGTCTATCGTTCTTCTTAATTTTCATGTTAAGAGTCGCTCAGCTAGGAGAACTGTAACATACAAACTCAGAAGAGGAGTCCTCAGCGACAGTCGCCCAGCGAACTATATAAATATAGTTAAATTAGCCAGCAGAGTAAAACAATAAACGAGGTTTTATTATAAATATTTTTTCTTTAAATATTTCTCCTTTTTGGAAGAGGAGGTTAGAACTCGGCATATTTTGCTGTTACTTATGCATCGTACATTTTCTTTTTGCTGCTATATTATTTTAAATTTTTGATGCTTTTCTCCCTCTGTTTAGTCTTCAATTAAAAATAAAATAATGGACAGATAAAAAATACAATACAATAGAGTTTTAAAAACCCAACTTTTCTCTCTTTTCACTACTTTGTGTTTAATGGATTTTCCATTTGATGCAACATTTTTTTTTTTTTGCAATTGTCAAGAAAAGGTTTTAATTTTTTTTATTAAATTTAGTTTTTAGAATGCAGAATGCAGTAATTGATGTGATGATTCATAAGTTGTATTTTTTTCATGTATTTTGAAAAGCTAGGGCATGCAATGCGGTAGACTTGAAGAGAAAGCATTTTACCCTACTTAATGGTGGTTAGAAAGAAGCTGTTGGTTGAGAATTACTTATTACTTGTTTAAATAGCAGAGTATTTACATTTATAAACAAATGATCTGTGTGCTAAACCAATCCCAATATTCATATAAACACACGCTGTCCTCGATTTATTGATGGTTGAGCGTGGCAAGTGTCTCGTGCCACGCTGGACCCCTTATATAACCAACATTTAACTTGTTATGCAATCTATTTACTGTGAGGTAAAGGGCACTATCTCCATTTTTTACGAAATTGAGGTTTTACCAGTTTCCTATTCATTTTTTCCCCCTTTTTTAGAGGTACAAGGCACTATGTGCAAAAACTAAAACTCACGGATTTAGCCAGTTGGAAAAGGCACTATGAACCAACATGCTGGCGAGGTATAGAGCACTATATGGACACGTAGCTGTTTACCTCCAGAGAACTAAGAATAAGTTAGCACTATGTCCTAGTGCCCTATATCCACTCCACTTAGTAGAGCGAGAGAGCTACTAGTCTTATCAGTATGGCCTTGCGCCTTGCCTTGTTAATATTACAAAAAATAAGTAAAAAAATCATTAAAATAGCTCTCCTGAAAAATGTACAATTTGGCACATAGTGCCCTTTACCTCCGATACACAGTGCTTACCACTTATGAGGGTTTGGTTTTGTCTAACTACTAAGACAACTCTTCTTTATGTGAAGGTGATATAACATCCCTGAGTATTATGACGAGGCAATATTTACTCATTAAAGTAAATAAGTAGTTATAAACATATTTATTAATAAAAATATTCTAATTGAGCGTAGGATATATGCTCCGTGTCTGCCTGTCTGTCTGTGTGTCTGAAACGTACGACGATAACTTGAGTAAAAGTTGACCGATTTTGATGAAATTTGGTACACATGTTCATTTTACCAATGCTCAGGACGAGTTCGTTGGACAACGTTGTCTGCCAAAGCGTTCGCACGCAACGCTCGCGTAAACGTGCACTTTAAAATTGGAATTTCAGGACGGGAAAAGATTCTATCATCATCTATTCGACGAGTCGAACATTTTTTTAAATAACATTTTTTAGTAAAACCAACAGCGACACCGCTATGAATTAATAAACAGGTCAAGTGTGTGCTAGTCAGCATACAGTGAGGGTCTGTAGGCCACACTGTATAGTTTAAGTAGTACCCTATTGATGGTGTTTTTTAAAATGCTAAAAAGCTTACTTTGAACTATGGGTCTGATATTCTCAAAACACATAAACAAACTTCCGATAAAGTATTTGTTTGCCACTGAACCGGACTAAAACCATATAAATACATAGAAAAGACCATAATTATAAAAAAACGTATTTTGTCAATGAAAAATAGAATCATATTTTTTTCTAATGTCCAAAAAATGGTATCTTTACTTTTGGTCGAAGAATGTTCAGGAATTATTTCAGATTTTTTGCACTTCACATAAGCGAGATAGAGGGGGGGGGGGGGGGTGGACACGTTTCACACCCGCTTCAAACTCGCCTACGCTCGCCCTATCAAAGTTATAACCAAAGAATGATATATTTTTGTAATCAGCTCGACGTACCCTTTTATATGATACCCCTCACGGTGTCGAAAAAAAAAATAAACAAATTTTAAACCTTAAGTTTTTTTACACTAATTTTTTTGAAAATTTTTTTTTTAAGTCGCTATATTTTAAAAATATGTGGGTAGGTACAAGACACATACATGCCAAATTTCAAAGTGATCGGACGAAAGGTGTAGCGGTGAGAGCACGCGACAGGACGGACGGACAGACACACGCAGGAAAATATTACTAGGCATCGCGTGGCTCTATCATTGAAGCGAGCGTATAGTAATAAATATGTATTGAATATTGAAAAAATAGATAATCATGAATCATGATGAGTTGATAGATAATGGGTCTGGTTGTGGTGCAGCCCCTAGTAGTAAGGGAACCACCCCGCATTCTTACTATTCCTCTAACCACACATATCCTTTTCAATTATTATAAAATGTATCTCTTTGCTACAAACAAATTACTGCATGTATCAAATTGAAATTTTGCATGCCTGTTTCAATTGTGCAGTAGATGGTGTATATGAAGTTTTATTAAAACCTTTACGTTAGAACGTAAGATATCGGTAAAAAGGTTGTTTTCTCTATTCTAAACGTTTAGGTCCGCTTTAATAGTTTTAGCGATCTTTATTAATTCATAGCAGTGTCGTTGTTGGTTTTACTAAAAAATGTTTTTGAAAGAAATGTTCGTTTCATCGAATAGATGATGATAGAATCTTTTCCCGTCCTGAAATTCCAATTTAATTTTTGAACCTCTTGTTTACGCGAGCGTTGCGCGCGAACTCTTGGACGGATCACGCAGTCCAACGAACTTAGCCTGAGTATTTATAAGAGGATCATGTATACCAAATTTCAACTAAATCGGTCATACCTGGGAGTAACCTTTTCAAGTTCAGGGAAATTTGCCGTCGCAGGGGACGATATGATCAGCAAAGCAAATAGAGCCTTTGGATCTATTAAAGACGTGCTACCAGCGGCAAAATGCAGCTCTTGGGACTCAAGAGTGAAACTGTTAGAGTCAGTCACGTCATCTACTCTCACCTACGCTTCAGAGGTTTGGGCGCCAGCTTATCTTGGTAAAGTCGACACTGCTCATACCAAATACTTAAAAGCATTACTAAGCTTACCCAAAAGTACACCACACAGCTACATCAGAGTGGAAACCATGTGTCATCCAGTATCTGGGAAAGTTTTGAGCAGGATTCTAAAGTGGAGAAACAAGATACTTGATATGCCCGCCAATAGGAACCCAAAGATATGCTACATACGACTATGCCTGCTGAACAGTGTAGAGAGTGCTCACCAGGGTACAACATCTAATTGGCTCACTCAATTATTCAATATAATAAACAACTTAAATCTATCCGACTCCATTCTTACCGCTATAAAAACCAACCTCAAACTATCAGAAACAGACATCCAGGAAATTATCATTAAATACAATCACACACAGTACCAAATAGACATGGAACAAATCAAGCTAAGCTCTTACAGCAACCTCTACAACACAATATGCAATCAAAACCAAACTAGACTGCAGCTTCAAAATAAAGTTAATAATTTGCCAGACCCGACTCTCCAATACCAACATCGCCAGCTTACATCTAAAGGGAAGACACTATAAACTTGACAGTACCAGACTGTGCCAAGCATGCGGAGAAAGCACACAAGATCTAGACCATTTGTTTCACCAATGCAACAAACTAAGCTCCTTGCGGCTAGAGACTATCTACAAGTATGCCAGGAGAGAGGACCACCCAACACAAATATTTAATCTAAACACAGAAGAAACGATCAGCCTCTTTTATAAATTCATGATTAACATAAGCGAATTTTATTTTAAGTAAATGTAAACTCTGGTATCATGTATTGAACAGTTAGAGACTGGGCTTAAGAGACCTAATCCTGAATAATGAAATGCCAAACCACGTCCCACTTGGTTAATTAAAGTTGTTAATTCGAACTCACTTTGTAAGGGGAAACCCAAAACAAATAAATTATTATTATTATTATAACTAAATCGGTCAACTTTTACTCAAGTTATCGTCACACGCGTGAACGTTACTGACAGACAGACAGACAAGATGCATAGTTTGTTGAATGTAAGAAGCTCGCTTACGCTCGCTTCAATTAGGGTCCTTGGTTTTGCCTACGGACCCTAATAAATATTGTTAAAACTATTAAAGCGGACCTGAATGTTTAAAATAGAGAAAACAAATTTTTACCGATATCTAACGTAACGATATTAATAAACATTCATATACAACATCTAATGCACAATTGAAACAGGCATGTAAAATTTCAACTTGATACATGGAGTAGTTTTTGCGTCGCGAAGTGATACATTTGATATTAATTGAAGTAGAATGGCCGGGACGTGTAGAAGAGTTAAGGAATAGTAGAATAACCCCACTACACGGCTCTCTATTACTTGCATATTGCATATTCTTTAAATATCAACTCATCATGATAAGCTATCTAATATTTATTGCATTACGCTCGGTTCAATGATAGAGCCACGCGACGCCTAGTTATAAGATTGTTATAATTATGAAAACCGTGTGTAAGTTATGTGGCAAGTGGAAGGTTACTTGTTG
The DNA here is from genome assembly GCA_951217055.1 of Gerris lacustris. Taxonomy (NCBI): domain Eukaryota; kingdom Metazoa; phylum Arthropoda; class Insecta; order Hemiptera; family Gerridae; genus Gerris; species Gerris lacustris. The sequence continues at coordinate 325,462 of OX578286.1, forward strand.
TTACTGAGAGGTTTGTTGTTGATTGTTACAGCCGCCCCCGAGCTGGTGAGCAAGGTAGAGGACGTGAAGGTGGAGGCGGGCGGCACTGCCAGACTCGAGTGTGAAGCTAAGGGCTCCCCCAAGCCCTCTGTTCTGTGGCTGGTCGAGGCACTGGGTCCTGGACTCCTGCACCCCGGTCAGAACAAGGGAAGGATCTCCGTGTCGGCCAGGGGGTCGCTCCTCATCCAGGCCGCCACCAAGGAGGATCAGGGATACGTCACGTGTTCAGCTGTCAGCGTCGCCGGCTCCGTCTCCCACAGGGCTCTTGTTCAGGTCAGCATCTAATATTACTTTATAGTCGGCATCTTGGGTGTAGTGCAGTGGTTAACGTACTCTCGTCTCTAAGATATGTCCGTCAATTACCGATGCATCTGATGATAGTTAACATGTCAAGGAGATAGAAGACATGTTCACGTAGATGATGATATCAAGTGGCTGTGTAAAGTGGCCGTTCCACTCCCGTCTTTAATCTACGTGTACATGTGCACTAACACTTGACGCACGTTGTAACCTTGCTTTCATAAAATATCCACTATTTTCCATTACAACCGCTGTTGTAGATGTATTACATTTAAACGAAACTGGTTTTTAAGACTACTATGAATTTTTTGTAACTTGCTCTGTCACGTTTAATATCACCATTTGTAATGGACTTTGCCGGTTTTCCTTTAAAAATAATTAATTCACAACTAAGTTGGTTGCACTGAAACTTCTTCGGGAAATTACTATAAGCAAGCTCTAGAGTCATATATCAAGAATATTTAGGTATTTTCTATTTTTTAACGCACAATTAGCCTCTAACTGTGATTCGCAGGTTATATTACTCTTAATAATGGAATGAACTATGCAATATATATATATAGCTTGATTCTTTTCTATGAATTATTTGGAAACGAAACGTTTTAGGTATTTCATTTCATCGCTTGGCCTACATGATAATGAAAAATAGCTAACTGGTTCCTAGCTTTCTCTCACCTTTATACTAGTGTTGTATGCAAGTCTGAACCTGACTATGTGTTCATATCTTATACTTATAACCTTTAGTCATGTAAGTCTTGGCCCATGCTCTTTAACTTCATAAATGGGATCCACTGAGGAAATGTGTTTAAACATGTAAATTACAAAAACATTGATGCCACACTACATAGCAATTCTTAATTCTACAATTAATTAATTTAATAATGACTGATTATTAAGTTGCCATTGTAAAACACATAAGTTTGTGTAAGTTTCGACTTTCTAAGTATGTAGTCTTAAAGTGGGTCAACTTAAGCTTACAAAATGTGGAAACAATCAAATTAATTAATTGAATAATAGTTATTAAAATAATTAACTAAGAGTGATTATGGCATTGTCTTGGGGAAAACTTTTGTGTGAGTATGAGCTCTCTACTCAGTCAAGAAGTTGGTACAATTTAAGATATTTAGAGATACAAGTCAACTTGAATTATTTAAGAGAGTAAAAAATATGATATTCCTTGTTCTGTTTTATTTATAATTTTTAAGAAAAGATTGCGGTTGTTTATTGATTATCATTATTATTAGCTATAATTAGATATTGTTTTTTTAATTCAAGTGAAGGGAAAGTTGTTAAAACTTAGCGTAGCTATTAAACTTTCCTTGGAAATGAAGCAAGATTGCCTTAATAATTGCAAAACTTTCCTCGGCCAACCTTGTCTTATCAATGTTATTAAGAAAATTTAGATTACAGTTTGGCTTTCCACGCCCGCACTTTCCTTCTCCCCGATAATAAATCACAGCCGCAGTATTTGACACTTTAAATCAGTCTCAGATTAATCTGAAATCCAGGTCGAGCTTATCAACCATCTCGAGTTATTTGCATAGAAGTGAAGCGGTCCAAACCGATATACATCGAATTTATGAAAATTTAAAAAAACTAGATTATTATTTTATTTATTTTTTTGTTTGTTTATTATTTAGATTTTTATTATCTGGATTCGTTAATCTAAAATTAAATATAACTATATTATCAAAATACAAGTTACTGTTTCAAACAAAAAGAAAAGTCCGATATAACTCAAAGTAATAACTTTCTCTTACACGAATACATAATTACTTGGAGTTTTTGTATGTTCTTGAGTTTTTTTCTTATATGTATTAGTTTTTTCGAGTTTTCGTGGTTACATTTCATTATTATTACAATTTTATCGTAATAATAACTCTTCCCTAGCGAGGAATCGAATTCGATCTCTCCCCTCTTCGATCATAGCTATTTTCTCAGGAAATAGATTATTCTCTGAAAAACGACAAACAATATAGATTCGTATTTGAATTGACTATATTTTAGAATTATTTAATTAAAATAATCGGAATAGTTTTCGAGAAATAATTTTTTTCCGTGGTAATTGTGGAAATAGGAGGACATTATGACGCGGAAATTAAACTACTAGGTAATAAAATATAACAGTTTCGGCATATACAAATAAAACAATGTTTCTTTTATACTGCTCCGAAAGAAAATATCTTTTTTCCGTGGTAGGCTGTGAAATAGTAACTTTAGAGCCTAAAAGACATAGCTAAAATCCATTTTTTCATTACGTGGACTTAAAAAATCTTTTCATTACTCCTAGCTGTAAAGAAAAAATCTTTTACGTCCTAGGAACTAAAAGATTTTTTTTTTCCGGCGGGTAGTTGTCAAAACTTCCGTCAGTAGCGCTGCAGTCTGTGTAGAAATGCTTCTAGTACGATTAAAATCCGCTAGATGTCAATGCGTTTTATTTATCTTTTCTCATAGTGTAACCTCTTTTTAAGGTTTCTTTTTTTAAGTCTTAAGTATGTACAAATATTTGTTATTATTATATATTGATTAGTGATTAATATTTAATGTTTTTTCATTGTCTGCTACCTCGGAAAAAATAGCATATGCTACGCGACTGTGAAGTGTTTTTTCTTTACCTTGGCAATATTTACTGTCTCGCTTCGCTCAAATGTAAAGAAAAAACTCACTTCACAGCCTAGTAACATAATATACTATTACACGCTTTTTTCATGGTTTTTGGGCGAGGGTAGCGTCTATAAATTTGAAACTAAAATTTATATCTCGAGTGCACCTCGAAGTATGATTTTTCTGAAATTTAGGCTCCTCGTTACAACGCAGATAAAATATATCAATTTTTTAAAAACCACTTTTTTACTCAAAACATTTTAATCCCTCAGATAAAAAAAAAAAAATCTAATTTTCGCGCCATTACAATACTTTGTCTCTTTCTATATAAAAAAGTAAAAAAATAACATGATTGCGTTTGTATGGACGCATACTCCTCCTGAACGGCTGAACCGATCCGCACAAAATTCGGCACGGTCAATGTGACTAACCACAGGAAAGTATAAATAAAAAATGGTCCAAATTGGTACACAGGGGTACGGGGCAGTGGCGCACCCAGGATTTATTTTTGGGAGGGGCACAGATAAAAAAAAATAAGGGGGGGGGGATGAAATGTGGGCTAAGCATAATCACAGACAATTAACCAGTCTGGTTGTCTTTGTTCTTAAATTACTTCATATCAAGGGCGGATGCAGCCAATTTTGAAGGGGGCTGGTCTCTCTTTTAGGGGGCCGGGGGTCCTCCCCCGGGAAAATTTTTATAGTTTACGTTACTTGAAAACGTCTTTTTAGCCTATTCTAAGAGCATCTAAAATGCTATTATATACAAATAAATTTAAGTTTTTTATGAACGGGACATAAAGACCGGGTATTTTATTTATATATGCATACTAATAATATTATATTATTAAAAGTTGTACATTATATAATAGATTAATGTTTTATTTTAGTAGCCAGAAAAATAAATTGGTACATTTTAAAAATATTTTAGTTATGTGAATTAACAAAAAAAAAAAAAAAAAAGTACGCCAAATGTTTTGAGTTTAACAGAAATTAGCTGATAGTATTAGGTTAAAAATAAACATAGTAGGGTATATAATAGTCCAGTCAATAAGTACAAAAATAGTCTTCCTTGCGAAAGGTCGGGTATCTTCAATTTTTACTTTCTCATATAAAGAGAAAGTATTACTTTTTCATATAAAGAGAAAGTATTGTGATGGCGCGAAAATTCGATTTTGAGATTTTGATGGATATACACGTTTTGAGGTCCCCTGAGTCCAAAAAAGTGGTTTTTAAAAAATGTCTGTCGTCTGTCGTCTGTGCAGACGCCTGGACCCTAAACTACTGGGCAGATTTTGACGAAATTTGGCATACATGTTCAGAAAAATCATACCCCGAGGCGAAATCGAGAACTGAATTTTAGCTCCAAATTTAGGGGCGCTGCTCCCCAAAAACTCTGAAAAAACGTGAAAAAAAATTATTTCTCGAAAACGGTTCCAACGATTTTGATTAAAAAAATTCTAAAATATAGTCCATTTAAATACGAATACAACGATATAAGCCGTTTTTCCGGGAAAAATCTAGTTCCTGAGAAAAAAAGCTTAAATCGCGGACCGAGAGAGCCCGGGTTCGATTCCCCGCCCGGGAGAAGTTATTTTTATGATAAATTTTAATGAAATGCACAATAATAATTAAATTTACATACGAAAACTAATAAATGGAAAACACTGGGCTAAATAATTATGAACTCGTATATGAGAAAGTTTGTCTGAGTTGTCTCGGACCGATTTTTAAAATCTTATTCTACAATTGAACCCGTTTCCAAATTCATTAATATTAATTATTCGATAATTAAAATCTATTCTAATGACAATGACTGCTACTAACTATTTTAATTAAATTTAATTAATATATTAAAGTAAAACTTTAGATTAAAATAAAAACCCTTAAAACAAGAAATATTTAATTAAAAACTTGATTTAAAAATGTTATATTGTAACCTTTCATTCAAAATAAACAATGGATAATAGTTGGCAAGAAATTCGTCCCACTAAAAAGTTCTGACCATGCGCAGTCGTAATTTTATGCAGATTTTTCCAAGTTCAATAGACGACACTTTTACCCAGGAACTCCATCCCTATTTTATAGATCCTTAACCTAAACGGGTTGATAACTTAACTTACTTCTATTCTTTTCCTTCATCTTCTTTTTAAACACCAAAAAAATATGTCGGGCAAAACTAGGTAGTTTATTACTTATTTATAAAGTGATACTGACTTATTTAAAATACTTACTTATTTGCATACTTAAATTATAAGTCTATGGCTTTGGAGGAGGGGGGGGGGGGCACATCTTTTTAAACGCCAAAAAAATATGTCGGGCTATACTAGCTATATATATACTTATTTATTTTTTTTTGACTATCACAACACTATTACTTTAACACGTGCAGCGGAATTGCATACTTAAAATTTAGGTCTGGCTTTGGGGGGGGGGGGGGGGGCACGTCCCCCCCCCTTAATCTTCAATCGAGTCAGCAGTCTATAGTGGATTTAAAAAAAAAAAAAAAAAAAAAACCTATAATGTGGAGACACACATCACACTTATGTAAATACAATAATAATTTGTATTAAAAGCAAACTACAATTGAACGTTATGTGGGATAGTTGTTAAGGACACTGCATGGCCACCCCATGTCATGGTGTATTACGTCCCTGAGTCTGCTGGCCAGCAAGACTCGGTGAATGTGGGAAGACTTATTTGGTGGAAGGCTGAGGGGACTTGAGCTGCAACAAAGCACTTGATGTTGCTTTATTTTGTGCAATATTGTTGACTTGTGCCAAGCTATTCCATCTTCTCTTACTCAACTGTTTTCCTCTGTTTCCCAGTTTTCTATTTCCCCTGCCAATTCTATTCTAGACTTTCAGCCGACTCATATTATTATCATATTACGTCTAAGATTCGAACCGACTACTACTTTATCACTTTCTCGTACACACTGTATATAGTAGGCATCGCGTGGCTCTATCAATGAAGCGACCGTATTGCAATAAAATACTGAATATTAAAGAATTGATTAATCATGATGAATGTGGAAGAGGGTACAGTGGGGGTACTTGGTACAAAGCTCATCTTCCTTGATAAACCTATCTAACTACACTCCTATAAGAATCTTAACCACCCGCAGTAGCTGTTAAACTATTATTATAAATGTATCACTTCATTACACAAAAACGTCTGCTTGTATCGGTATTGGATATGGCTGTCCAACGAACTTAGCCTGAGCATTAGTCAAATTTACGTTTTGTTTTGCATTAGTAGATTTACATGTGTTGAGGTCCTTTTTTTTTAAATTTGCACTACATAATTTCATGTTACAAGCAATAGTGATATGCATGTTTGACAGTTATCTGTGATTACAGTTAAAATCTGTACTCTCTAATACTGGTTTGAATTATTACACATATTTAGAAGTTAAACATTGTTCAATAAATCACGTGGTCAGCCTCTTTAGACGTCGCGGAGATCCTCGACTGTGTTTTTCTGCAGTGTGTGAAGCGACTCATCATAGAAGAGATGAAGTTCAACGTCTTCACACACAATTATTGTATTTGTAACAATTAAGTGGTTTCAGCTGTTCTAAACCAGCCTTCTTCAGATAATCTTTATAGAGGTTACTGGAATGTATACAAGTATGTAGAGGAGGATTTCCAGGAACCAATGATAATGTTAGGTTAAAGGTCGGATTAACTGATTAGGATTCCGGAGTATGGAGTGACGGAATGGCTGCGGCTTGGTCACGGACAAAGGGGACTTTAAGGTCGTTACGAAGGGTGAAGTTAGAGACGTGCAAACTAAGCATCAAGTTTGATGTGGCCAATCCGTGCCCAAGATAAAACCATATTTAAGATATTCGAGAGTGGAATCTTTTTTTGCCCTCACAAAATATGCGATGTATAAATATTTCTTAGATTTTTTTTTGATTTGTTAAAAATATGGGGGGGGGGGGACAAAAAAAGGCAATTTTCCAGAACACGTGGCGCAAACAGGAATTGGTAAAAAACAAAACCAAATATATATTAGGAGTCAGTGCGATCATGTTCTTAAATTTAATTAAAATAATAAATTCAAAAATTCTTAAAAAAATGTTCTGTTGCGGTGAAATTTGCACTATTTTCTCTCATTGAGAAAAGCATTTATTGAATTTCGTTTGTTATTTTCCGTCATATTGAAAATATAATTTTTTTTACCTTGAACACCGGAAGATGAAAAACACTTCACGTGATGTTAATATCTTATGTTAGAAAATTACGTTAATTATTATGAATAATTTACAAAATTAATAAGTAATTTTCAATATAGAGCTTTCTAACCACTTCCAGAATTGGATTTTATATTTAGTCTATACCGCATTTCTCGCCTCAGTTTTTCAAAATTCTTTAAAAAAAAATATGATTTATGATCTTTCACATCAATTACTGCATTCTAAAAGAAATCTAATAATAAATAAAAAACGTTTTCTTGACAATTGCAAGAAAAGAATGTTCTATCTAATGGAAAATCCATTAAAAGTAGTAAAAAGAGAGAAAAGTTGCGTTTTAAAAACTCTATTGTATTATATTTTTTACCCTTCCATTATTTTATTTTTAATTGAAGACTAAACAAAGAGGGAAAAGCATCAAAAACAAAAACTTAAAATAATATAGCAGCAAAAATAATAAGTAAAATACTTACGTAGCAATAGACGGAAAATTCTAACCTCCTGCTCCAGCCAAGAGTAACATTTTTAGAAAAAATATAATATATACATGTTTATTGTTTTCTCTGCAAGGCTAATTTAACAATATATATATATATATATATATATATATATATATATATATATATATATATATATATATATATATATATATATATATATATATATATATATATATATATATATATATATATTATCACAATGAGAGAGGAATTGTTTTAGCGAATTTTCAAAGAAAATTACGCTATTGCAATGGCTTCAAAATTTTTGTAATGCGAATTTTTGGAAATTTTTTCCATGGAAATCCGTTTTAGACCATTCTGAATCGATTCCTAAAATTTAACACTTTTTTTATGTATGTATGTATATATGTATGTATATATGTATGTATATATGTATGTATATATGTATGTATATATGTATGTATATATGTATGTATATATGTATGTATATATGTGTCACTCCAGACGATATCTCCCCTTAGAATGCACTCAAAAATTTCAAACAAATTTTAAAATGTCAATAATATCAAAAGAAAGGATGAGTTCGTTGGCCAGAATTTTTGGAGTCCATTTAGGGGTCAAATTTTGACCATTTAGGGTCAAAAAACGTGTTTTTTCCATTTTACCCCCCTTTTATGTGAAAATATGATAAAAGTGTACATAACAACAATTACTGTACTCTTAAAGAGCTTTCCAACGACATGCATCTTAAATCTTAAAGGGTAAATACGATTTTGACTTTTGTACCTCGTACCCCTGTGTACCAAATTTTTTTTTCACCCATGTAAATTCTAAACCATAATTTTCCTATATTATCATAAGCCAATAATCCGCAGATATCTTTGAAAATTCGCTCATTAAGTCATGGTGCATGACTGGACTTTTTTTCTTGAACTGGTGTTCAAGGAAAATAAAGAAAACAAAATTTGCCCTTTCTGTTTTGCCTTTAGAGGCGAGAAAAATTAAAAACATTACGATGACTTTTCATGTGCTACCTAACGAGTATTAATAATGGGTCCCCCGAGCATGCCCCCCCCCCCCCCCCCGGTAAGAGGAGAAAACAAAATAAAAAATACTGAAAGCTCAAAAAAAAAAAACACAAATGTTGGGCAGAATAGAAAGAAAGAAAATAACCCGGGCTGAAATTAGAAAAGTGAAAATTTACGGCGGTTACAAAAAACGACAAAATTAGGTAAATATAAATTATTGTAATTAATGTTGTCTAATTTATATAATTTAAAAAAAGATATTTTCTTTCGGAGCAGTATAAAAGAAACACTGTTTTATTTGTATTTGCCGAAACTGTTATATTTTATTACCTAGTAGTTTAATTTCCGCGTATTAATGTCCTCCTATTTCAAATCTATGTTTCTCTTATAATATTTCTTCTTCGCTACCGAACGACATTTATGTCTCAGATTTCAAAATTTCCAAGACATGAATCCTCTTCTGACATTTGGGTACATTTTTGTGCCGGACATATTTGTCTGTCCACTATTTTTGCAAACCAAGATAATATCTAAAAGTACTACTCGTTTGATTTTAATGAAAATTAAATTTTACAATTTTGTTGGTAGGTCATACCACCAAAGCAGCCACCTTGTGCCCGGGAGTGAATTCGAAAAAAACCACCAAAATCACCGTCACAAAATTACCGTCTCGCAAAATCCTTCACGAAATCTACAGGTGACGATAACTTGAGTAAAAGATCACCGAGTTAGATGAAATTTGGTACACATGTTCATTTTACCAATGCCCAGGCTGAGTTCGTCGGAAAGCGTTATCCGCCCAAGCGTTCACGCACAACGCTCGCGTAAACGTAAGCTTCAAAAGACGGGAAAAAGTGTTATTAAGGAAGCCTGTTACTTGACTTGTTTTGATTATTTTTGTTATATGTCACTTTGTTTTGTAAATAAATAAAATATAATCATGTAAAATTTCACCCTGATACAAGCAGAAGCTGTAGAGTAGGGAAGAGATATGTTTTATAATATTTTAAATTAATTGGCCGGGTAGGTAGAAAACAGTCCTATTTCAATCCAAACTCCTTTAACAAACATACTCTTTCACTATAAACTCATCATGATCAACTTTTTTCTTATATTCAATATATATTTATAGTAAGATGCTTGCTTTAATGATACAAATAATGATTTTCTTTTAATTTTCCCTTAACTCTTGCTAGGTACAAACAGTTCGTTACTTTTAATTTTGTCTCTTTTCTAACTCCGCCATGTATAAGTAGTTAGTAATGTATATGTACTTAGCAGTGTGAATTTATATTTAATGGAAAATGTAAGGAACTTGGTTGCTACCGGGTGACCCGCGACACCGCACGTATTTTTAGTCTATTGTCGGTCTCGTATAAGATCGTTTTGAGATATGGATGAATATAAATCTGATGAAAATCGAAAACCGTAATGTAAACAATTACTTGTTGGACATTTTTTAATTGAAGCGAGCTTCTTACATTTAACAAACTATGCATCTTGTCTGTCTGTCTGTCTGTCTGTCTGTCTGTCTGTCTGTCAGTAAAGTTTACGTGTCCGACGATAACTTGAGTAAAGCTTGACTGATTTAGTTGAAATTTGGTATACATGTTCCTTTTACTAATGCTCAGGCTAAGTTCGTTAGACAACCTTATCCGTACAAGAGTTCGCGCGCAACGCTCGCGTAAACGTGATCTTCAAATGTAAAATTGGAATTTCTGGACAGGAAAAGATTCTATCATCACCTATTCGATGAGACGAACATTTTTAGTAAAACCAACAGCCACACCGCTATGAATTAATAAAATCACAGGGAAGTACTTGCGTCCAAGTACTTTTTAGGGTTTTGTAGATGAGTAAGCGTACCCGTTATGTAATTATGATTTTTTTTGTCTTCGATCTCAAGGGTCCCGGGTTCGATCCCCCGGGGGGTCACAATGTTTTGTATCAGTAATAAAGACAAGATAAATTACATTTTTCAGGAAATTTGCATCGCGCCACAATAAGGTATTAGTATGACTTATTTCGAAATTTTAGCACCAGCCGATCTATAGTGGTTGGGGGGGGGGATTTTTTTGGGTATATTTTGACTTTTTTAACCAATAAGAAATGCAAAATTTAAAAAAGCATATATATATTTGTGTCCTACTCTTCAGCAGCTTTCATTTGATACCCCACTCAAAAATTAAAAAAAATTAAAATTTTTGAGTTTATTACATTTTTCGAATTGCGCATGCGCATATCTAATTTTCAACTTCTATATAATTTTCCTGTGGTTGGGTGAAAAAGTTGCACCAGTGTTTCAAATTTCAGCACTTTCGCTTAAACGGTTCGGGCCCTATGAACCAAAGAGCGACGGACAGACGGACACATCACTCTCGGCATAAGGGTTTTGAGAAGTATCTACAAAACCCTAAAAATTATCGTTAAAACTATTAAAGCGGGCCTAAACGTTTAAAGTAATGAAAACAACCGATATCTTACGTTCTAACGTAGAACTTAACGATTTTAATAAAACTTCATACACATCGTGTAATGTACAAATTGAAACAGGCATGTATAAAATTTCAACTTGATGCAAGCAGATGTTTATGAGTAGTTAAGTGATACATTTTTAATAATTGTTTAAAAAATAATGCGGGAGGTTAAGATTCTTATAGGAGTGTAGTTATATAGGTTTATCTAATAAGGTGATCTTTGTACCAAGTACCCCCACTCTGCCCTCTTCCACTTATCTTCAACTATGACATCCATCATGATTAATGAATTTATTAATTTTTTATTATTTTTATTACAATACGATCGCTTTAAAATACGCTCTTTCGTTTAAAATAAATCAATTTTTACTCAGATATCATGGGCTTTACTCTTGCTTCGGTTTGTTTAACTGCTAGAAGGGGGGGGGGTGAACCATTGTTCAGCATGGGTATGCACTTTTGGTTCGGTTAGTGTAACCTGCATTAGCACCACTTTTTGACGGTTACACTTTTTTCGTTTTAGTTGGCTGATATTTACAGATATTATTTTATAGTCAATTTGAAACTAGAGCTGTTGGTTTTAAAGATTCTCTAGGATTTTCAAGTGTCACTCTGTTATATTGTATCATCTCTATGGCAACAAATTCCAATCAAATTAAAAGTTTGGCTTCACTTTTTGTTCTTTAAACAAATATAATGATTAGGCAAATTAAAGTATGAATACATACCAACAAATAAATACAAAAACTAATCTAAATAAAGTTGATATTTATCAAAATAAACAATATGCTATTAAATATTTGATGTAACTTTTCCAAAAAGGAAAAAGTTAATTTTATATAAGACAAAAATAACTTCATTGAAAAACGTATCTTCACTCTTCAAAACAGATATTAAATGTTCTGAATGAAAAAGTGAAATGATGGTTAAGTTATCTAATGTCGTGTCGTTTATCTGGAAAATTAGCTTCTTAAAGCGAGCAGCTCAACAAACTTATTTAAACTAACAGGTTATCTTTTGAATTTATTTTAGTTTTCCTACAACTTGAATGAAAACTTATAGATTAGAGCGGTCATGCTTCAAATATATATTTTGAAAGTTTTTTTTGTTTTGCATATTTATATTATGTTTTATTCTTTTTTAAAAAACAAAAGAAGTCCAAACCATTTTTTTTTATCTCCGGTAGGGAGTAAAAGTTATGATTTTGAATTAGTTTAGAGGGACTGAAGTAAGTCTTTTCATCCCTGTACTCAAAAAGTAGGGAGAAAAAGTAAAAGTAGGGCGAAAAAGTAAAGTAGGGCGAAAAAGTAAAGATTGCTACTTAATTATTTTATAAATAGTAGAAAATGAATGGCTAATGTAATGAAGTAGTTGAAATCAGGTTGGCGACACTGCTTTTTCGACCATGTTTATCTTTGTTTATAACCTGCATCTAAATAACCTTCTACATTTGATTTTAAGTCCAATTCATATTTGTTTTTATTTTAATATTGAATCTCTTATATCTGCTATTAAAAGTGCTATTTAATTATTGTTATTTATTAAAATAATAAATAAAAACTGTGCAATGGACGAAAATGTGTATTTTCTTCCTACTGGAGATAAAATATTGTATGTACCTCGTGAGTAAAGTGCCATTATTCTCCTCGTGATAATTATCTCCCTCGGCTGCGCCTCGGGAGCTAATTAGAATTATTCCCTCGGCTTCGCCTCGGGACATAGGGATCATGGTTTCCTTTTTTTTGCTCAGGAAATAATGGCTTACTTTACTCCCTAGGTGCATAAATAACTATTACAAGGCATGTTCTCAGCAGTCAGGCTTATAATAACTAGGATAGATCTCTTTTGTATGATTTATTATTAGCAGTTAAGTTTCTTGTATCGTTGTTATCTTTTATAACATCAAATAATAGCAGTCCTGCTTACGTAAACTCAGTTACGTTTCTACCGCTGCGTTGATGTTTAAATGTTAAATAAAGGTTAATTAACAGCAGTTTTAGGGTTTTTAACCGCCGGGATAGATGTTTTATTACACGTCTAATGTGCTAAATTTGACTCAGTCTTACCTAGGTAGCTGAAACTTGCACAGATCATGTATTTCCCTGAATATAGAATAATCAACAGCCCGTCAAGGACTTTGGCCTGCCAAAAGGCTTATACAACTATTTATATAAGAGAGACTCGGGGTTAGTGAGTAGCTCCATTACCTACATAAACCTTGTAGGTAATTGGCATTGGTTTTAAAGATTTTTGAGAGTAGGTAACTATTTTACAACAAAGCAAATATGAGCGAAATGGGGGGGGGGGGGGGGGGGGGGGGTTCAAAGTTTAAGCTTTTATGGCACGTTGCAAAGCTATTTAAAACTCTTTATGAGTCGAGAGAGAAAGTATACTTATTATGACATTATTTTCAAAATGGCTGCTACAATTGGCCGAAAACACAAAAATTGAGGGTTTTTAAATCACATGTCTTGTTGTCTTGTTGTGTATCAAATTAATTGAGTTTTTGTGTAGGTAATGAATATTACTTTCTCATATAAAGAGAAAGTATTGTGATGGTGCGATAATTCGATTTTGAGATTTTGATGGATTTACACGTTTTGAGGTCCCCTGAGTCCAAAAAAGTGTTTTTTAAAAAATGTCTGTCTGTCGTCTGTCGTCTGTGCAGACGCCTGGAGCCGAAACTACTGGACCGATTTTGACGAAATTTGGCATACATGTTCAGAAAAATCATAACCCGAGGCGAAATCGAGAAATGATTTTAGCTCTAAATTTTGTGCCGCTACCCCCCCATAAACTATGAAAAACCAAAAAAAAAAAAAAAAAATTCTCGAAAAGGTTCCGACGATTTTAATTAAACATTCTAAAATGTATTCCATTTTAATACAAATCCAACGATATAAGCCGTTTTCCCGGGAAAAATCTAGTTCCTGAAAAATTAGCTTAAAACGCGGACGGAGAGAGCCCGCGTTCGATTCCCCCCCGCCCAGGAGAAGTTATTTTTATGATACATTTTGATGAAATGTTCAATAATATTTAAATGTACATTTGAAAACTAATAAATGGAAACACTGGGTTAAGTAATTATAAACTCGTATATGAGAAAGTTTGTCCGAGTTGTCTCGGACCGATTTTTATTATTCTTTTCACATCTTAAATACGTGAGTTAGGAATGCAACATATTTTGACATTGGAAACGAATTGTACTTGCAACCTTTAACGTTAAAGATGTTATAACAATAACTCATTGTACCATGACGGTTTTGCCATTGTACAATCAATTCTCTATTTTCAGTCACGAAATGTTTACACTTGCGCATATTGTACGATACAAATATTAAAGATTGTGGACGAGATTAAACAGATCTGTAACCGGGTTGGTCCAATACATTTGTTTTGTTTAAATGGATAAATAAAGAAAAAAATAATAAGGGGAAACTTTAATTTATTTAGTTCTGTTTTCCGTGCACGCAGCGAGTGAAATGGCAAATGTGGTTTTTCTGTGAGAGTGGGGGAAGGGGTGGGGGTTGAAGTGTGGGACCCGTTCCCTCGACGGGAAATTTAGGGGTTTTGTGGCTTGTTGCATGATTGGTAAGCCTGCATTGCAGCTATCGGCTTCGTTTTAACCCGATTTACAACACCGAGGAATTTTTTCTCTCCATTTAGAAAAAAAAACTAAATTACGTCAATAACTACTGTTATTATAGGTTGAAGATATGTTGGTTTTCCAGCTGTAAATCTAGTTTTTATGCGATCTCACATAAAATGAAGTTTTTACTGTCTGAACTCTGAACTGTGTTAATACCTTGTTGAAACAAGGACAACACTGAGGGAATAACCAATTAATTGGTAATTTTTCACGTAATACTCCGACCGTAATAAATACCTTGGAAAATTATTAAGTACACTCTGTTTAGAAGTTTAGCTTGTATTTACTTTTACATGTCTTTATTTTCCCTCGTAAGTTTGTTTTATGGCGAAAGTTTGATACTACGTAGTTTCGTATTTATATTGCTTCCGAACGTACCGCAAGCAGTCATCGATCCCAACACTTTTTTATGTCTCAAAATTTAATATCTTTTATATAATCGAGTAGTGTCCCGACGACGGCGACGCACCTCGAAATGATTTATAACTTTAAAAATTGATGAGCTAAAACTTAGAATTGAACCAGTAACCTACAGTATATGAAACTGATGCTCTACCACTGTGCTGTTCGTTCGTAATGAATTCCTCGGCCTAAAACTTTTTATTTAAACAGTATATATCTATTTTACTACGTTTTTATTAGTTTGTTTTCTTGTTTGTTTGTTTGTCCGGTACAAATCTGGCAATCGATTTCTAACTAACTTCCCGAATAGCTAGACATTTGAAACTTTTAGCATAGCTCAGAATACGATGACAATGCATTATTTTAATACTTTTAGCCATCTTTCAGCAGAATTTAATTGGATTCCAGCAAATTTTGCTGTATGGAAAGTTAGTTCGGAAAAAATCCGCAAGTTATTTTATTTGTTTTGCCATATCCCATATTTACGCAATCTTCATTTTGACGGGTTTCAAATTTGTGATTTTTTATTAAGAGGTAAACATTGAATGACAGCAAAACAGGAAATATATCGATTATATAATTTATATTATTTCAAATATATTGATGGCACGGTTAGCTCAGTCAATAAAGGCCAAAAACAGGCTGTTTTGGCGGGGGGGAGGTGAAAAGAATAATAGAGTTCAACTCCTCTTACCTGCCGATGGTAGCAGTTCAAAAAATACAAAGAAAAAAGAATAATAGTAAAAATTGAAAGTTAAAATTAAAATAATAAAAAAATCCGAATGATAAATTAACTTCATAAACAATAAGTATATTTTATAAAAAGATTTGTTATAAAAATATGAATTGAGATTTTACACCAAACGATGTGACACAGCAAATTGCCTCCTAACCGAAAACTCCTGCACACGACGATTATTTTGTAAATTATATGAAAACCGGGAAAGATAGATAAAGATAGAGGTTCTAATAAAAGATACAAAAAAAAAGAAAAGGAAGCTAAATAATAAGAATAATCTGTGTGCATATAAGTTGTCGGTCAGTTTCAAAATAATAAATGATTAACGATTACTTATATTAAATTAGGTGTATAATTACAAAAGATCAAGTGAGATAATAATAAATAATTAACTTTCTTAGTATAAACAATTTGATGGATATAAAAGGTTTTGATAAAATAAAAATGTAGAGTTTTAGAAAGAAAGGTGGGGCCCCCCTAAGGTATAAGTCAGAAGATAAATAAAGTAGGTAAAGCTTAATTGAAAGGTGTGAGAAAAAACAAATAATAATAATAATGAGAGAGAAAACTTGAAATACCAGATCTGGCTTTGGTAGATGATTAAATTAGATAGATGAAAAACTAAAAACTTAACTCTTTGAATTCAAAGGAAAATATGATTCTGAAGATTATATAAATTCTCTAGGATGACTATTACTTTATGTAGTTTGTTTATATAACATTGCCAAGGCAACCACATTTATTCCAAATAAAATAAATGTTTGTTATGATTTGTAGATCTTTAAATAATTATAATATAATGTAATGATTAAACAGAAAATTAAAGACACCAATAAAATTAAATGAAATAACTAATCTAAGATAAAGGCAGACAATTTTTATTAAAACTAAAAACAGGCTGTACCCGCAACTAATTAGGGGAAATCTGGATTTTTTCCTAATGATAGACCATGATAAGAGGTACATTCTCTCAAAAGTCCCCACTTCTCCCCCTTGTGCTTCCCTCCCTACCCCCTCTTAAAGTTCAAAATTTACTTATTTTTCACTTTTTACGCAAAACTGTTTATTTTTTGAAGAGAAGTGTTATTAACAAAAATATTTCTCACATAATTCTGCACAAAAAAGGTCCTATGCATGTTTGAAGTGAGACATACCGTTTTCGAGATATTATTGATTAAAATTCCAATTTTTCATTTTTTCGAACCAAGATGTGTTAAAAACAACACTTCTGATTTTAATGAAATTTGGATGGTAGGCCATACTTAGCCTATTGTTGATCCCATATAAATTTCAACCTTCTGCGCCGATTACTTTATCTTGCACATGCGCACAAACATACATTTATTTAGACCTTTATCTTCAAAAGTACTCAAATGATTAATATGAAATGTGGATGGTTTGTCGCAAGAAGCCTGCAGGTAGCCCTAACTTAATTTCAACCGTCTGCGCTCTTTACATTTTCTAAATTGGTTCCCTTTCTGTCTGTCTGTTGATAAATTTTTTGTCTGTCAATTATGAATTAATATATCAATTTATCACATATTTTGTTTTTGATGGAATTCTTAGGTGTTGATTGAATAAATACTCAAAACTTGTTAGTTTTCATTTATTTTTTCATTATAAAACGTTTCAACCCTTCTTTGTTTTTTAAGGTCATTTTCAATCAGTTTTTCCTAAAAATGAAATACAATAATTTTTATTAGTCAACTCCTAATTATTATCTTACAATTTAAAACCTTAACTAATATTTCAATTTAGGAACATGTGGAAGGAAAGCAACAATCAATTTAGCAAAATTTAAAGAGCGCAGACGGTTGAAATTAAGTTAGGGCCATCTGCGGGATACTTGCGACAAACCATCCAAATTTCATATTAATCAGTTAAGTATTTTTGAAGATAAAGGTCGAAATAAATGTATGTTTGTGCGCATGTGCAAGATAAAATAATAGGCACAGAAGGTTGAAATTTAAATAGGATCAACAATAGGCTAAGTATGGCCTACCATCCAAATTTCATTAAAATCAGAAGTGTTGTTTTTAACATATCTTGATTCGCAAAAATAAAAAATTGAATTTTAATCAATAATATCTCGAAAACGGTATGTCTCACTTCAAACATGCATAGGACCTTTTTTGAGCAGAATTATGTGAGAAATATTTTTGTTAATGACACTTCTCTTCAAAAAATAAAAAGTTTTGCGTAAATAGTGAAAAATAAGTAAATTTTGAACTTTAAGAGGGGGTAGGGGGGGAAGCACAAGGGGAGAAGAGGGGACTTTTGAGAGAATGTACCTCTTATCATGGTCTCAAAAATCCAGATTTCCCCTAATTAGTTGCAGGTAAAAACCTTTATTAACTGGGCTAGGTTTAGATTTGGTGTTGGGGAGATCCGTTGTACAAAGATTTGTCCAAAGGTTGTCATTTATGTGAAGTAAATAAAGTCGGAACTTTTTTTTTTTTTCACTACCAATATAATATGGATGGTGACAGTGAAGAAGTAGGTAAGTGAACCAAATCAAATTTTACAGGAGAGCGGAAGCTATGAATCATAGCGGAAGCTATGAGATCATTCTGCAGAACCAAAATATTTCATTTCTCCGATTTCAAAAATTCCAAGACAGAAATCCGTTTCAGGTATCAGGGAGCAGTTTTGGTTCCGTGTCTGTCTGTCGATCTGTCGTTCAATTTTTGCAAACCAACATATCTAAACCGCACGCTTGATTTAAATGAAATTTGGATGGTCGGTTACAATTAGGCCGTTGGTGGTCCCATGTAAGTTTCAACTTTCTGCACCCATTTGCTTCTCTTTCACATGCGCACAAACATACATTTATTTTCTCCTATATCTTCAAAACTACTCATATGATTTTTATCAAATTTGGATAGTTCGTCCAAAGTAGCCCGAGGATAGCCCCAGATTAATCCCAACTTTCTGCGCTCTTTTAACTTTTGCTAAATTGATACTTTAATTCTTGTCAAAAATCAAAACAATTTTGACAGATTTAAAAAGGGAGGGAAACAATTAAATAAATGAGACAATAATGGCTTGTAGAAGTATAAAATCAATAAAGTACGTGCTAGAATGCGAGGAAGCTAATTAGCCCATTGTTGATCCCATATTAGGTAATTGTAAACCTTATAGCGCCCATTGCTTCCTTCCACATGTTCATAAATTTGTTTTCATTATCAACTATATATCTTTTAACTTATTCGATTTTGAAGAAATTCAGATGATTGGTTGAAAGTAGCCTCTATATTAGTTTCAACTGTCTGTACATTTAATATGGCTTGAACATAAGTGTGACGTCGTTGGACATCGAAACAACAACTTTGTTTTATTAATGTTTATTTTTATAAAAATGATTTTGAGTTGGAATTACAAGGTTTACGGAGCTGAAGGCAGCACACAACCCCCTTGTTATCCGTTAGATGTGGCAGCGTCTAGGGAGCTCATCTTAAACCAACATAAAAGTTGTCTCTCCACGTAACAAGACAACTTTTATCTTCTTAATCAATTATCAAAGCTTTTTATCAATTATTTAAATAGTTGTTTAAGCCGTCTGGCAGGCCGAGGCCCTTTACAGGTTGTTTACCTGAGTTAGTTAATTATACTCTTCTTGCAATTAGAATTGTTTTTTGACAGCGCGGGAAAATAGACAATATGCCAATGAGAGCGCTGGATTTTGAATTCTAGAAGGTCGGGCCAACCAGGCAAATAAAAATGTCTCTAGTGGAGGGGCGCGGACCTAAGGGTAACCGTTCCAACAGACTTTATAACCTCCACCCCTTTAAATTCAATTTGTTAAGTTATTCTGGCAAAGTAAGACTCAGACAGAAAATTAATTAGAAAATTCAGCTCTACCTACATAAACACAAAAGGACAATATTTCCATGTTATATAATTAGGGTTTATTGTTTATTTACCGAAAAATAATAACTACTACTTTTTGACACTGTACATTAATTCAAAAATTGATAGATTAAAATGTAAAGCTCGACTGAATTAACAAAGGTTCTTACCCTTCCTTTCATTACAATTCAACATCTGTTGGCTAAATTAATTCTTCGTCTAAATAGTTTGAAGTCTACACTTTTCATAAAGTTTTATTACCGATATTAAATTTCATGATTCTATAAAGGAAATTAACTCTTACATTAAATTTCAAAACATATTCGTAAATAAGAAGTGCAAATTTAAGTGGCAAAATCAGGTAAAAAGATGGCGATTTGTTGAAGTAGTAAATTAACCTTCTTTTGTTGACAAACAAAGGATGCTCTCCCACCCCTCCTGCAGGCCTAGCGGCTTTATTTCTTCCCCCACATAGACTGGTCAACCTGAGTGTCAAAAAACAATTCTAATTGTAAGAAGAGTATAGTTATAATATATTTAGAAATACTCGATGTACAACTTGATATGATTTGTCCTCAGTAGCCAACAGATTGTTCTGTATTGATTTCAAGCGCTAATTTAATATTGCTTAAAATAAGTGTGATTCCCCTGAGATGTGAAGAGATTTAAATCTCATGTGACCATTTTGTCCGTTGATTGGACGTTGTCAAAATCTCGCACTCTCATTGGCTCTCCGTGCGATGTTGCCAAACTTTCTGAGTAAATACTAATGTGTAATGTTAGTTACTACACAATACATAATGTTAAACTAATTTGCTCGTGGCCTCTAGATGCGGACCCAGTAGCTACATCCTGCTGCTGGGCTCTCTTACCTGTAGTGCTACAACATTACCTCATCTCGTTATTATTTACCCCCTCTAACCACCTCTAACCACCTCTAACCACCTCTAACCATCTCTAACCATCTCTAACCCCCTCTAACTCTAACCACCTTATTTTATATAGTTAAAAAAAGTCGACGGAATGGTTTTGTTCTTTTGTTGACAGGTGGTGGTTGCTGGGGACGCTCCTCCGCCTATTGTAGAGTTGGGGCCTCCAAATCAAACACTGCCGGTGCAGTCCTTCGCCACTATGCCGTGCCAAGTCAAAGCACCTGGTGATCCTTCACCCACACTTCGCTGGACCAAAGAGGGTTCGCCTCTTCCTGACTCCCAGAGAATAACCATCGCACCTTCAGGAACTCTCAGAATCGACGGTATGTATTCACTTTCCTATCTCCACTTGATTTTTGTCAAATTCTCAGAGATTATATTCAAAGAAATTATTTTTGTTTGGGTTTTTTATTTTTATTCCACGAATTATTTACTTTTTTATAGAAATTCTATTACATTAACTTCATTCAATAGAAAAATCTTGGAGATTTGAGAAGTCAAAGAAAACAGGTTCCAGTATTTTTTATTTTTTATTGCTATAAAATATTTATTTTATTTATAAACTCAAATTTATCAGTAGACCGGAAAAGAAATATTAAAGTCAGGTTTAAAAATAGTATATACGTTTATTATAACTTATGCTAGAGGTCGACCAAGAAGTCATGGAAATATGAGGAGTGCGCTAGTATCGACATGTACAGTCAGTTTTTATTAACATAGACCACTGTCAAAAAATACAGTGTTGTTCTTTTGTTATTAATAATTTTATTTTTGATAACTTCTATATTTTTTGCAACAGGCAACACTGTACCTGATAAGAAATCACAATAATATACGATAGACGATAATATCTTTATATTATTATTTATTGATTATTCACAATAATATTCTTTAAATCTAAATAAATTTTCTTCTATCTTAATCGATTTTTTTTTTCTTCCTCTTTATTTCTGAGTTTGATTTGTTACTTTTTTATTTCTGTTTTATTTGTTACTTTCCTTATTTCTGGATTTTAGTTCTTACTTTTTTGTGAATTATTATTTGTACTATTACCTCTCTCGGATTGTTTTTGGCAATTTTCTCTTTGGTAAATTAAATTTCCTGGTATTATTAAAAACATGGATAATAACACGAATTCAAAATTAGGAAGAAATTATAAAAATAATGAGATTCTAAGATAAGTTTTCCTTAAAATATAATGGGGAAAAGCAAACTAAAAATTCGCTAATATTAATTTGATTAATTGTCATGGAGAGCAATCATTTTTATAATAAAAAAATAAATATTAGGTTTGTTCCAACCCCATTAGTCCAGTCAAATTAGACATTAAATTCGCAAACCGTGATGTAGTTCTGATTTTTTTATATGTTGTTCGGACCAGTTAGGGTAGTGTGATCCTAAGTTTGCAGCTTCGAAAAACCTGTGCTAGCTGCGTAATAGCTGAAAAACTGAAAACTTTTCGTACTTGTTTTAGTTTTTGCCATATAACTGGTAAACTATTTGTTTTTCGATGTTAGGCGTTATTTATATTTTTAAAGTACAGTAAATTTGCAGCAGCAAATGCTCAACCGGAGCTCTGTACGATCAATAGGTTCAGAGATATGGCACTTCAAAAATTGGCAATGTTTTTTAAAAAAAAGTGTTGCTCTAGTTTGGGGCCAAATATCGGCATAAAACAGCTCACCTACGAGAAAAGTCATAAGAAATAAATTTGTAGTAAATTTAATTGGCTTCCTTTTAAGTTCAAAACGAAGTCTGTCGGCCTAGTAGTTCAGGTGCAATAGTAAAAAACACAATAACAGAATATTAGCCCAGTCATATTAGACCTATAATTCGCAAAGCTTGATGTAGTTCTGATTTTTTTATATGTTGTTCGGACCAGTTAGGGTAGTGTGATCCTAAGTTTGCAGCTTCGAAAAACCTGTGCTAGCTGCGTAATAGCTGAAAAACTGAAAAAAATTTGGACTTTTTTCAGTTGTTGCTATATACCTCGTAAACTATGCGTTGTTGGATGTTAGTTGTAATTACTATTTTTTAGTACAGTAAATTTGCAGCAGCATAAGCTCAACCAGAGCTCTGTACGACCAATAAGCTCCGAGATATGGCAATTTAAAAATCGGAAATTTTTGTCAAAAAATGGAAATTTTAAGTACTTCTCTCGTTTCATGGTGAATATCGGCGTAAAACTGTTAAGCTACGAGAAAAGTTATAAGAAATGAAGTTGTAGTAAATATAATTTGCTTCTTTTTACGACCAATGGCAACTCTGTGCGTCCAATAGTTACCGAGATATGATACTTCAAAAATTGGCAGTGTTTTCCAAAAAATGGAAAATTTATTTATTGCTTTCGTTTCGGTGCGAATATCGGCATAAAACATCTCCCCTACGAGAAAAGTCATTAGAAATGAAGTTGTAGTAAATTTAATTGGCTTTTAGGCAAGCACAAAATAAAGCCTGTAGACAAAATAGTTCTTTTGCAAGTGTAAAAAAAACAAAAAAAGAAATTTGTATTTTTTAAGTAAAAAACCTAAACCACTTCTAATAACAAGTTTCGGGCATTCGAGGAATAAAAAATTTCAAAAAATCATCAAAGGTGGAAAAGAATAATTGTATATATATTTATGTACATTTGAGACATTAGAGATCAATCATTGACGCCTAATGCTTCGTTTTTTTTTGAGGGTCCTGGTAGATGATGGTCGTATTCAGGGACTGAAGGAAGTTGCTGGGGTATTTTGTGGGTTTCGGGTTGATCGTCTGAAGGAAGAATATCGTCTGAAGGGGGAGGATCGTCGGGATCGTCTTCATCCTCGTCGATTAAAGCTGTGGATACGTTGTGGCAAGTCTTGCCACAGCACGTAGTGCACAAAGCTGAGCACTTCAGCCCAGCTCTCCGGCAAGTGCATGCTCCCCTGCATCCCTTCTTGCACTTACATGAGAGCGATTTTAAAAGGATTGCTGGCGCTGGTTTACATAATGATGTTATTGGAATTAAACCAAGGGAACTTTTCGTCCAACCCCAATCTGTGGCATCCCTCTCCACCCCTAGCCACTTTTGCACTTCTTAGCCAGAAGACCAAAATACCACAGCAACTTCCATCAGTCCCGGAATACGAACGTTATCTACCAAGACCCTCGAAATAAAAAGCATTAAGCGTCTATGATTGACTTCTACGATTTGTGATAATAAATGTACATAATTATTATTATTCTTCTCCACCGTTACATATGAATCTATGAAATTTTTCTTTCGTCGAATGCCCACAACTTGTAGCAGTGTTTAGGATAATTTCTTCAAAAATCCAATATTCTATTTTTGTGATTTTTACGATTGCACCTGAACTACTGGGCCTACAGACTTCGTTTTGTACTTAAGAGAAAGCCAATTAAATTTACTATAACTTTATTCTTTGTGATTTTTCTCGTAGGTGGGCTGCTTTATGCCGAAATTTGGCCCGAAACGAGAGAAATACATAAAATTTCCATTTTTTAAGAAACATTGCCAATTTTCGAAGTGCCATATCTCGGAACCTATTGGTCGTACAGAGCTCCAATTTAGCTTATGCTGCTGCAAATTTACTGTACTTTAAAAATAGAAATAACTCCTAACATCGACGAAGTCATAGTTTACGAGTAATATGGCTAAAAATAAAACAAGTACGAAAATTTTTCAGTTTTTCAGCTATTACGCAGCTAGCACAGGTTTTTCGCAGCTGCAAACTTAAGATCACACTACCCTAACTGGTCTGAACAACATATAAAAAAATCAGAACTACATCACGCTTTGCGAATTTAGCTATTTTTTATGTATATTTTGACTGGACTACATTATTTGTAGCGTTCTTTGCATTTGCATCATCTCATGGTGAATGGTACAAAATCAAAATTGTTGTGTGACAGTTGTGACTATAATTTGTATTGTATAAAAACAAACAAAACAGGAAACCTAACAGATTGGAAACCTTCTTGTTGTTGTTATTCGTGAGATTTGACATAACCGCGCATGTCATACAAACTAGAAATGGGTATTGTCTTAGCACCCGACTGTACTGACTTCGGCACTACTCGGAAGTTCCGATTTTAAACGAAGTTAAGCTTTCCGTTTCTCCCGTGTTCATGACTTCTTGGTCGACCTCTAACAATGTTACTTGTTACTTTATTTTTATTTAGTTTTAATATTCTTAATATTACAACTGTATTTTATATTGATAAAATGATGAACTCATGTATTATTATTTACTCTCATGTATTAATAACTAACGTTATCTTATTTAGAATTATTTATGCAAAAGGAAATTTATCTTTGAACTCTATTTTGCTTTAGAGCTTACCCAAGAAACGGAAGCTATGTGAACGTTCCGAAGAACTAAACTATTGTGTCCTCGATTCTCGAATTAAAAAAAAAAAAAATACCAAAACAGAAACCCGTTTGAGACATCAGGAAACACTCAGAGGAAGGAAGGGGTAGAGGGAACAATGGCCATAGAAACTGGGTCTCAAAAAGTGGTTTATTATACTCCCCCCATATACTAGCTCTCCAAGCGGCAGTTTGGTGAAACAGTATCGATATCTTGATAAAAACTCGAAATTTATCTAATATCAGCCGATAAGGATTTCATAAATATGTACATAAATGTTTGTTATTAACCTTATTAATTATCTAAAGGCAGTAACGTCGATAATAAACGTATAACAGTTCCTAAATAGCCAATAGCAATCTTTGAGAGGTGTATCAAATAAATGCTACTGATAAGAATTTGTTGACAAGCGTCTGTGGGGACGGAAGGACAAGGAATAGACCAATAAGACAAGGACCAGTGACCATGTGATCACTTTAGTTCGGATTGAGCTCGCTTGAAAGCGCTAGTATATGGGGGGAGCATAATGAACCATTTTTGAAATCGCATTGCTCCCTCTACCCCTTCCTTCCTCTGAGAGGAAACATTTTTTGTTCCGTGTCTGTCTGTCTGTCGTTCAATTTTCGCAAACCAACATATCATCTTAAAAACTACTTGTCCGATTTCAATTAAATTTGTGAGGTAGTTCGAAATTAGCCCATCGTGTGCCCCCTATAAGTTCCTATCCTAGGTAATCTATATATCTGGTCTGGGCCTAGACAACAATATCTGGGTGACAAAGGCTGCATCGAATAATATGATAATGATAATCTATCTCTAGTCTGGATCTAGACTTAACAATATAATGGCGGTGAAGGCTAGAGTGCTTATCTATGTGCATCTGTTTTAGATTTGAGGCGAAGTGATTCCGGGCTGTATTCCTGCGCGGCGCAGTCTCAGAGCGGCCTCACCAAGGCCTCGGGTTACCTCACCGTAGTAGACAAGTCCCCTGGAGCTCTTCTACACAGGTTCGTTCTATTATCTCTTTGTTATTCCACTCGTTATTATCTAACACTGTTTGTCAAGGACAAAGGGTCGGAGTAACCGTGTGGCTTAAATCACTTGTCACGTCTGCTCGGCCATCAATCGATCAAGGGCAGTACAAAATCGTGGGTTCGATCCTTCGCCGTGATGCTCTGATCACGCACTCATGATCACGCCATACTCACTTTAGCAGTACATTACAGATGTATGATGTGTAAAGTGGCTGCAAATCTACCCTGGAGATGGTAAGAATGCGGCACCAATAAGGGCCTATTTGCTAGCTTCCGACAAGAGATTCGTCATACTCGTCAACTGCTACCACTTGACTAGGACAAATCTTGTAATCTTTATTTAACCCACTACCCGACCACCTAGAAACCTGAAACTTGCGTAGATTATGTATTTCTCATGACAATACAACAATCAGTCATTAGTTTTACAAAATCCTTTATACTAGGCATCGCGTGGCTCTATCATTGAAGCGAGCGTATTGCAATAAAATACTGAATATTGAAATTTGTTAATCATGATGAATGTCATAGTTGAAGATAAGTGGAAGAGGGTAGTGAGGGGTAGAGTGGGGGTACTCGGTACAAAGCTTTACTTCATAACAAA
This sequence comes from Gerris lacustris, assembly GCA_951217055.1. Classification (NCBI taxonomy): domain Eukaryota; kingdom Metazoa; phylum Arthropoda; class Insecta; order Hemiptera; family Gerridae; genus Gerris; species Gerris lacustris. Next base: position 352,138 of record OX578286.1, read on the forward strand.
CCTACACACAACACGACTATAAGAATCTTAACCACCCACAATAGTTTTTAAACTATTATTATAAATGTATCACTTCATTACTCAAATACTACTGCTTGTATCAAGTTGAAATTTTACATACTTGTTTCAATTGTACTTTAGACGATGTACATGAAGTTTTATTCAAATCGTTACGTTAGAACGTAAGATATCGGTAAAAAGGTTGTTTTCTCTATGTTAAACGTTTAGGTCCGCTTTAATAGTTTTAGCGATCTTTATTTTCATAGCAGTGTCGTTGTTGGTTTTACTAAAAAATGTTATTTGAAAAAAATGTTCGTCTCATCGAATTGGTGATGATAGAATTTTTTCCCGTCCTGAAATTCCAATTTTAAATTTGAAGCTCGCGTTTACGCGAGCATTGCGCGCGAACTCTTGGACGGATCACGCTGTCCAACGAACTTAGCCTGAGTATTAGTAAAAGAAAGATGTATACCAAATTTCAACAAAATCGGTCAACTTTTACTCAAGTTATCGTCGGACACGTAAACGTTTCACACAAACAGACAGACAGACAAGATGCATATTTCGTTGAATGTAAGAAGCTCGCTTCAATTAGCCAATAAACAAATACATTTCTGAGAAATTTTGGGCGGTAAAATTCGAAAAAAATGTTAAACAAGGAAGAGCAGTGATAGTTATTAAGGTTAGTTAGTTGGTAGGACTAATAATAATGTACTGGCTCGGTTCAGTGAAGAGACATGTACACTGTCTCTGTTGCCTATTTTCTGTTCCCTATATATTTGGAGGAAGCCGTCAAAGGAAACAGTTGTATAGAATACAATTCTCCAGGCAGCAATATTTTTTATTTTGTTATTACTGTTATGATATGATGGGGGCTGAGAGTTGGATTAAACCCTGTGGGAGCCCCTAGGTAGTAGAAATCTCAGGGCTCCCTTAAAAATCATCTTCCAATACTTTTATAGCCCCCCCCCCCCATTGTAGGGGAAGGAGAGGGGTTAGGTCGAAAATGGCTGACGCACTCAGGGCTCAAATAAAATATGTTGACTCCCCTCACTCAACCTCCCCCTATTGAATCATATCATCCCTTCCAAATCATCACCAGATATGTTGGTGAGTGATCTTGCTTTCAGGTGAAAAATCTTACAGAATGCTAAGCCCTTGGTTACACTGATGCCCTTTGATGATTTTTATTTATTTGATCAACTAGCAAAATGAGGCATTATTGAACCGATTTCGGGTAGGGAAATGTAATTTTACTGCCTAGGCAGTAAAAGTCAGGAAAAATGTTGATGCCTAGGCAGCAAAATTTATTTTGATGCCTAATAATAAAACAATAAACAATAAAATAATTGGTTTATATTTGTTAATTCTGTTAAATAAGTTCAATGATTAGTAGATCTTTAATTAAAAATATAGTGGAGTCACTGGCTATACTGCAGCGTCATGTAAACATTGAACATCCATATTCCATATTATTATTATTATTAAAGTCATTCTAGATTAGACTAGCTACTTTTCTTGATTTATCCTAGTTATTTGTTTTCTTTTAAGCAATAAAAGATATCTTTAATACTTTTAGTAATTTGTTAGTAAAAATATAAATAAATATTTTATATTGCGTGCATTATTCATTCAGTAGTTATGTGTGTTATAAACGTGTGTTTTGTATTTTGTTGTTATAGATTCAGTTTGCTATTCACTTATTGTTATTATTCCAAGTTTCTTATTTGAACATTAATTTTAGTTAATACATATGTTATTATCTATATTAATATGACACATAGTTATTAACTATGTAATATTAATAAAGATAACATTTTAGCAGTTTCATTTTTCTCCCGCAAGTAGATAAAATATTGTATGCAACAAGGCAGCAAAGGAAACATTTCTGCCTCGTTTATTCATTGCCTGCCTCGGCAGTCAAATAGGTAAATTACCTGCCTGGGCTTCGCCTCGGCAGTTAATTATGATAGCCTGTCCTCGCCTTCGGCTCGGAGTCTAATCTAATCACTCTTCTGTAAAATTCCATTTTGCTGCCTAGTTACATAAATAACTATTATTGACTTGTGTTGTTACTTAAGGCTGTTATTGAGAATATATTTATTTTGCATTCAGAGGTCCAGATGCGAGTAGTCTTCCCCGAGCTCCAAGTATACCGAGAGTTCTAAACGCTACGTCCAGCAGCCTGACTATAGCCTGGGACCCTCCCCCCGGGGTGAGCCAGCTAGCCGGCTACACTGTCGAGTTCTACAGCCCGGATCTGCGCACTGGCTGGCAGCTAGCGGCCCACCGTCTTCCTTCCCACACTCTTACTGTAAACTATTCCTTCATATTATTATCTTTAATCTAGTATTGCTTCTTCCATTTATACAAGTGTTGGAAACATCCAATTAGCACTGGCAGGACATTCTGGCACGTTTGATTTCGTACAGACGGAAGTGGTAACATCAATTTCAAATCACAGCAAAAGGTTCATGATAAAAGCTACTGAAATCACAAATAACTATCCACGATGTTGAATAAAGTTAAGTGGGGACTCAAGCGTCACCAAAATATGCTCTAGTTTCTTGTTCCTTCAGCTCGTGGGTATTAATGAATCGAGGGTGACCAAAGGTTGTGGGTTCAATTCTGCGCCCTAGTGCTCTCATTTACATCTATAAATTGAAGAAGCAACACAATGTATAGTAGAATAGATAATAGTCAATCTTCAATCATTAAAGTTAGGCAGCATTGAGAGTGACCAGATGTTGGTTCAATTCTCACCGGGGCCACAACTCAATGTTGCTGTGTCAAGGGGTTGGTTGTCTTGTTTCAATACAGTATTGAGTTGATAAAACACTTGAAATTGGTAAAAAAGGGAGGAACAAGGTGAAGTGAAGCTCCCATGCTGTTGTGCTCTGATTTAGATCTGTTAGCTGAGGGTTGTGGGGATGATTTCATTCATTTTCCTCTGATTTACTCACTGATGGTCAGACCATACTCGCTTCGCTGGTACATTGTACAGTGTTCTTTTTAACCATCAGATATTTTGCTTTCCATGTAGTATTTTAGTTTTTAATTTCACTCTATTTTTATTTTATTTTACTTTTTTACTGGTCTTATATTACTTTGCTTTGTAAGTTTCATCGCACATTTCCGTTTCCCCAATTTTGAACCCCTTCCCGTGATTCAATCTTCCCCAAATTTTGCACATAGATACAACTAAGGTGAAGAATATAGAAACCAACAAAACAAAAAATAAAAACAAAATGGCGTCAAATTTATTTGCTTTTTAAGTTTCATCGCACACCTATTACCCTAATTTTGAACCACTTTCCGTCATTTAATCTTCCCCAAATTTTGCACATAGATACAACTTAGGTGAAGAATACAGAAACCAAAAAAAAAAAAAAAGGTTGAAAATAAGACCAGTTTTAAAAAATGGCATTTTTATATTAATTATTTTACAATCTAATGTTACCTTACTGAGCTGAGCGAAGCCAAGTTATTATACTACACTTTGCATTTGTTTGGATGCATACTCCTCCTGAACGGCTTAACCGATCCGCACAAAATTTGACACGGTCAATGTGACCAACTACAGGAAGGTATAAGTCTGAAATGGCCCAAATTGGTACAAAGGGGTATGGGGTACAAAAGTTAAAATAGTATATGCCCTTCATGATGCATGTCGTTAGAAAGCTCTTTAAGAGTACAGTTATTGTTGTTATGTTCACTTTTGTCATATATTAATTTAAGAGGGGGTGAAATAGAAAAACAAGAAAAAAAATCCTGTTTAATTAGAAATTAGAAATATGACTATTTTTGATCTGATTTCAGCTATTTATAAATACAAATGTTTATTGTTTAAGATTGAAATGCACTCTTAGATGAATATTGCAGCAGACAACTGCATTGCACGCCTAGTCGTACTTATATAAGTTTAAGTTTGCTACATTGTTTCTAGATTATCTGAAGATGGCTGCATTACATCACCTCGATTCTTCTTCTTTATAATTAATTTGATTATTTGTTTTGTTCAGGTGAAAGAGTTGAAAGCAGGGACCAGTTACGCGTTCATGGTTCGAGCTGAGAACTCTCAAGGTGTGTCGGTGCCCAGCGGAGTGAGCGATCCGGTGAGGACGCTCGCCGAAGGAGGACTTGGTCCACCTGTCGCTCTAGAACCACGAAGACTCGATGAAGCCCGAGCGAGGCTCAGTGGCTCGGTGGTCACCCTTACCGACACACAAGCACCCTCTTCCACAACCATCAATATAGCGTGGCAGGTAATAACAATATCATTGATTTTATCAATGATAATTTTATGTTATTTACAAAAAATCAAAATGTGTTTAAACCGAAATTTAAGGGAAGAAAAATGTCATTAAATTTGAAGGGAGAGGAAAAGTGTCTGGGAGGGAAATAAAAACTTTAAAATTATTGAATTATTATCACCTGAGAACTTATAATGATACTTAACTTAGGGGTTTCAAAAAAAAATTGTATATCAAGCGTATACAACACAGAGGGCCCCCTAACTGATAACCACCTAATTAACTGATAACAACACAGAGAAAGTGAATAACCCTGCTAGGGTTACAAATCTAAGACTACAGTTGAAGATTACCCAGACCATCAAAACTCTAACTCTTACCAGTTCCGTGCTCATTTTTGCGGAGGTCGGGATACAAATTAACCCTGCAATAACTCTGAAGGTTCAAAAGATTATAACTACTATTTACATTTTTTCTTCTTGTAAATTATTTACTATGTTTCAAAATGACAGAAGTTTGTACAATCAAAAATCAAATAACTTCTGTTCTGCTTAAATAATTACTCCTTTATTGTAAACTTGCTTTTACAGCATTCTTGGAAGATATAAGATTCTCAATCTGCTGTGCTCACCTCTCATGTGCTCTCTTGTGCACACCATCTCGCACTAAACAATTTTAATAGTACATTACGCGTCGAGTGCGGAAAGTAGCATTTTGCATGCGAGTGTGGAGTTTGCACCCGAGCGATAGCGAGGGTAGTAAAACCACACGAGCAATGCAAAATGCCGTTTTCGCACGAGTTGCCTACCGTACTTTATCTACGATTGTTAGATTTAAATAATACAGAAAAAAATAAACTTGCTGTATGTATGTTTGTATCTCTCTCTTGATAAAGATGGCATTAGTCTTGAGTTGTATTTTTTGTCGAATTAATTATTTCTGGAGGAGTATTATTCTCCACATTTTCGTCAACTTGATTCACTCATTGTTTTTCACTAAAAACTCGATATTTATAAACAGTTACTTTAATAAAAGAATAGCAAATTAGTTTTGTTAAATGTAAACAGACTCGCTAATCGTGCGTAAAGCTGAAGAATTCCTCTTCTTTACCGCACTAGCGTGGTAAAGAAGAGGAATTCTTCAGAACTGTGAGACGCGCATGCGCAATGAATACAAGTACGTAAAGAATCACTTTCAACGCATCTAGAGATTAACTAACCTTGTAGAGATACAATGTTTATATTTCGTATCAATCGTAGATAAAAATTATTAACTATAGCAAGTGTTTCAGAAAATAATGACTTTAAAACAGCTCTGAAAGTATGAAATAATAATTTCAGTTGCTGCTGAGTAAACACTCTTTGAAGTCAGACCCAAAGGGACTAGCTTGGAGAAGTTTGCACAGATATGGGGTTGCACCTTCAACTTTCATATGATTTTTTAAAATTTATTCCGGGAGTTTTTTTTTTCACCCGAAGACCAGTTAGGTGGGTCCGTTGAACAAACCCGGGTTGGAAGACCAAACTCTTCACACTTGTGTTGTGTTTGAATGGAAACCATCTCTCACATCTTAATTTTTTATGGACTCTAGAGTGTCGATGATGGTTTTCTTGGCCCAAACCTGGTGCACACTGTTTTTTTGATTTGCCAGATTGAACTCAAATGTTTGTAAATGAACTAATGGTTTGTTTTCTGTTTCAGTTACACACTAGTGATGAGTACGTGGAAGGGTTCATCGTTGTGTATAAATCAGTGACGGACAGTTCAAGCGAGAAGTCAAGTTCTCAAACAGTTTACAATGTGACAAGGTCTCAGTTCACGCTGTCTAACCTGGACAAGTTTGTCACGTATGAGATATTCGTTGTGCCTTTCTTTAAGATAGTTCTCGGTCAACCCTCTAATTCTAAGCTGGCTCAGACCCTCGAAGACGGTAAACAAAATTAAATAATTACAAGATAAAAAGAACTTTTTGTATAATACGTTTTTAAATTTTCTGTCGAAACATATTGTTATAATATAATGTTGGTGAAAAAAATAGTTCCGAATTTATTTACTTCAGATAAATGACAACCATCTAGAGAGCTGATCTTAATCCTATTAAAGGACAAATCTTTGTACAACGGATCTCCCCAACACCAAATCTAAACCGTGCCATCGATATGCCCCCGTGTAGGGCACGGTAAGAGAAGAAAAAATAAAATGGTGTATAAGTAATGAAGTACAGATGCAGAAAAATTAAATCGATACCTAGGACACAAGTGTAAACAAACTTGATTGTCACAGGTCAATTAATTTATTTGTTTGTTTACTTTTCCTTTTTCGCTGTCATTCAATGTTAATCTCTTAATAAAAAATCACAAATTTGAAACCCGTCAAAATGAAGATTGTAAATATGGGATATATCAGAACAAATAAAATAACGCAGATTTTTTCCGAACTAACTTTCCGTACAGCAAAATTTGCTGAAAACGAAATAAATTCTGGCTAAAAGTATTAAAATATTGCATTGTCATTGTGTTCTGAGCTATTCTGAAAGTTTCAAATGTCTAGCTACTCGGGAAGTTAGTTAAAAATCGATTGCAAGATTTGTACCGGACAAACAAACAAACAAGAAAGCAAGCTAATAAAAACGTAGTAAAAAGTAGTATTATGTGACCATAGCTTTTTAAAGAAATAATTTTTTTAAGATTTACTTAAAAAACTTCACTACTTTTCTTTTATTTTTTTTAACGGGATAACTAAACCATACCCTATTGAATTGTCTACATATTATTATTGAAATTATAGGTTCCTGAAATGGTCTGTATACCCCCAAGGGCTGATTTTAACTTGTCAATTTCAAATTTTCATGTTAGTAAGGAAAAAAATTAAATCCAAATATTAACTTGCATTGCAAGAATGTTCATGTTGTTCTTTTCTCACTATTGCCCTATTTACAAGAAACTCTCTTGAAGTGAACGTGCTGTGTCAGTTGTCAACAACACGTGTTTAGGAAAATTCAATATTAGGCTGGGAGGGGAAAACACAAGTCTAAGGAAAATACAAAGAAAGTCTACACAACAAATCTATCGGTTTAAAAATAGGTTATTTTCTTGCCTTCGAATACTTTTTTTTTTTTTACAAAAAGTGTATTAGAGTGCCCTATGAGCCTGAGTCCTAGCTTTTAACCTAACTTGTATGGACTGAAATAGTCAATTCTTCTTTGGATATTAAATCTATCTCCAGGATTCCTAATTTTTCTTAAATAGCTATAAAATATTAATTTATTGTTCTGTTAATAGCACTGAGAATTGATTTAGTGCATTTCTGTTTGTAAAGCTTGATTGCAAATTGATTCACTTATTTGTTATTTGATTTATTGCTTCCGAGCTTACCGAAGGTAACGGAAGCTATGTGATCGTTCTCAAGAACTAAACATTTTTATATCTCCAATTTCAAAAATATCAAGACAGAAATCCGTTCCAGACATCAGGGATCATTTTTGGTTCCGTGTCTGTCTTTCAATTTTTGCAAACCAACGTATCTTAAAAACTGAACACCCAATTTTAATGAAATTTGGGTGGTAGGTCATGAGTAGCACATTGTTAGTCCCATATAAGTTTTAACTTTCTACACTCATTTGTTTCTCTTCCACATGTGCACAAACATACATTTATTTCATACCTATAGCTTCAAAAGTACTTATCTGATTTGTATGAAACTTTTATAGTTTATCGAAAGTAGCCCGCAGATAGCCCCAGATTACTTTGAACCGTCTGCGCTCTTTAACTTTTGCTCAATTGATACTTTAATTCAAGTAAAAAATCAAAACCATTTTTACAGATTAAGAAAACAGGGGAAACAATTAAACAAATTAGACAATAACGGCTTGTAAAAGCATAAAATCAAAAGTTACCTGATAGCATTCGAGGAAGCTATGTGCCACACCAATTGGCAGTCTATTTTTTGCTTAAGATGTCTGTTGGCATGCTTATTTTGATAACCAAATGAAAATGTTCAATATGATTTCAGTGCCTTCAGCCCCTCCGGAAAATATCCAAATAGAAAAGGTGAATGCCAGCGCCGCGTACGTGAGGTGGTCTCCCCCTCCTCAGAACCACTACAATGGAATCCTTCAAGGATACAAGGTTTGTCCGTTCCCACCAGTTTACAAATGTTTAAATATACCTTTCGGCTTTAAAACTTCTATATTGCTTAAGGTGCTGAACAGAAAAAAAGTTATTATTATATTTCTCGCACTGATAAATTATTTTATTAATTCATTGTCGACTCTACAAAGTTGTAAATGTATTCTATTTTATTTCTGGTATCCCAATAACGCCTGGTTAAATGAACCTTTTTTCTAAATAAAGGGTTGGGTCCAGTGTAAGATACGGTCGCATCTGTAACATAAGTCAGGTTCGGAAATGAACACTAAGACAGCCTCTGAAAATTGAAATGACTCCTTTCTAAGATGGCAAAAGGAGGAAATAAATAAATAAAAGGAAATTAACTTTCATTGAAGTTACTTTAATATAAACTAAAGTTTCAAGATAAGTGGGTTTAAAAGGAAATGTATCAAATAGAGTTGATAAAGGATTGAGAGCAGCTGTGATGCCGAGGCTAAAGGAAGGAACGCAACTGAAGACTGAAGGGCTGAGGGAGACTCGTGCTAGCTACTAGCAACCTTGGGCTGGCTGGCCTGTTTACTATTTACACGTGCCTTATCGTGGAGGAGTCCGCTTATACTATGGAAAGAGCGGATGAAACGCAAATTAATATATTAAAATCTAAGACGGGAGGCACTATAGAGACTAGGCAAATTCAGTTAGGAAAAGAAAAGCAGTGCCGCCGGTGTGGAAAGGATGCCCACGTAAATAGTGAATTGTGTCCAGCAAAAGGGAAAATATGTAGTCGCTGCAAAGGTAAAAATAATTTTGGACGGGTTTGCATGCAGTCGAAATAGACTCCAGGGTTTCCTCACAAGAAGTTAGTTAACCAACTGCAGGAGGAGGATGATTACTCCAGTTCTAGCAGTGACTATAATTCGGTAAGGGCAATAAGGAATGGGACAAAGGTAATGATTAGTAGTGGTAGATGCAACTTCAAAGTGGCTTGAAGTAGTCCCGGTGGTCAGAGCAACCAGTGAGAAAACGGTGCAAGTTTTGGAGGATATTTTTGCAAGGTTCGGTCTGCCGAAGATGATTGTTTCGGACAATGGAACCCAGTTTACATCGTGGGAATTCAAGGAGTTTTGCGAAAACAATAATATTAAGCATGTAACTACTTCGCCCTATCATCCAAGAAGTAACGGACTTGCAGAAAGAGCAGTGCGAACTTTCAAAAAGAGATTTCTCGCGTCGAGAGAGGACAGAAGGTCGTTGCAGGAGAAGCTAAACCGATTTTTGTTCTCATACCGATCGACGACTCACAAGACCACCAGACGCTCTCCGGCGGAGGTTCTTCTAGGGCGGAAGTTACGGACAAAGTTGAGTCTCCTAAAACCAGATTTTACACGGGATGTGGAAGTAGCTCTGGTAAAGCAAAAAAAGTATAGGGATCAAAAGACAAAAGACAAGAATTTTAGTTCTGAAGAGGAGGTATGGGTTAAGAAGAAGATTGGAAAAGGTTACGTCGAAGGGACTGTGAAGAAGAAAACAGGCCCAGTGTCGTACATCGTAGAGGTAGATGGAGAGTTAGAGCGAAAACATGCTGACCAGCTCAAGCCTCGACGAGGACGCCGGCACAGCTCAGGAGGAGGGGAAGGAGTGTAGCACTGTCACATTTCAACTTAGTGACATGACTTGTGTCATGTCATGTTTTTGTATATAGTTGAATATTATTTATATAATAAAAGTTATACTTGAGTGATGTTCCTGGTCTTACATCAGTTCCCCCTCCCCTCGACTCGTGCCTCTGGCAAGACAAAAATTAAACCTCGTGCGATTTACTCGCCTCTATTTGATGTATACACATGTCAGTAGCTCACCTCTGCGAGCTACTCGTATGTTTTTGTGCGAGTAACTAGCATGTGTATTTCCGCCTTAACACATTCATCAATTTATTTTATGTAGGTCAATAAAATATAAAAAAGCATTTTTTGTTTTAGTCCCCCCCCTGCCCTTTTATAATTTATTCCTCCCAATGTTTAGTTAATTTTTTTTTATCCTGTTATAGTAAAATGAACAATGGTGGGTATGAAGCCAGTTGTGCAAGAATTCAGTAAGTCTGGTGTGTAGGTGGCAGGAATGATTTTGGTTTTCAGCATGTTTATGGTCTTTTTTTAAAAAAACAAAAAATTAATAAATAAAAAATGGAAAAAAAAAATCCAGATTCTTTTATGCCCAAAGATGTAGACCACAAATTGGGTTCTTTGACCAAATCTGGGTAAGCTTGTATCTTTCCAATACTGGATTATCACCAGACAACCAAACCCTTCACAATGAGAGAAGTGTTGTCAGTAAACCATGTCTGCATCACTGTGGTCTCATTTAATCGCTTGACCACTGTGAGAGTGTCGACCATGGTTTTCCTGGCTGAAACCTGGTGCTGATCTTTCCATCAGCTTCCCACTTGTGTAAACAATGCTGGGTGCACATTAATGGGGGTCTGGTCCGAACCCTGAGCTGTAGTCGGAGGTGGTGGTCACCCATCCAATTACTGACCACGCCCCATGCAGCTTATAACTTCTATGATTGAAAGCCAACTGATCTCCTACTCGAGCTACCAGGGCCCCTGTTTATGGCCTTGCCGAAACTCATTGCCCCAAACTTTTGTCCTTGTCCATAAGATGGTATCGGTTTGATGTTTTTTAACTTGTTAGAAACTTGACCCGACGCCTTACTGGCCTCAATAAATTTGCAACCGGCTTCATACCCACCCTTGATCATTCTACGATAATGGCAAGAAAAATATTTATTAAACGTGAGAGAAATACATTTTAAAGAAGGAGAGGGAGTATGCAGAAAAATGAAAAATTGCATTACTCTTGTATTTTTTTAAAAAATAAATGATGGAAGAAGACTGTTTTGTACTTGATGGACCTACTTATCTGGGATAATAAGAGTTATTTATAAATAAGTATTTGTTGTGTTTAGATGGAGGTGAAAGGGAACAGTAGTAAAGTTCTTGCAGAACTAAGTCTGTCTCCAGCCACCGGTTCCATTCTTCTTAACAACTTGACTTCCCGAGGAGTGTACAGTGTCAGGTTGGCAGCCGTCACCAGAGCAGGTGGGGGACCCTGGTCCAGAGAGCACCCTGTCGAAGGTAACAATACTTTGTATTTGTGTGTATTTTAATATCACATAACAATATTTCTATTGACACACCATTTTTGAAGCAAAAAAACTCCCTTATTAGGGCTGATGAAGAAAACCTTGAGTTTGAAAGCAAGGTTACAACATGTTTGTTTACATCTCATACCCCGAGCGAGCACTAAAGAGTTAAGAGAACTCTCAATGAATTCAGTTCTCATGGTAACCTCATGTCACTACCTCTAAAACTCAGGTTGGCTTTCATATCGAATATAACTATGGTTTGACAATGTGTAGGTGGTCCGGCTAGACAAGGCCTAGGTGGTGCTCCCAGATCATCAGGCCCTCCCTGGCTGCTGCTTGCATCCCTTGCTGCTGCTCTCTTACTGGCAGCAGCGTGTACTGCTGTTCTTCTCCTCAGAAACAGAGGAGCAGCTAAGCAACTTGGCCACCTCGCAGGTAAATATCTTTTACCTTTATACTGAAGATGATGGCTATAATATTGAAAGAAGGATTGTTGTAATAGGAAGAATGTGTTGTTACTGTTCACTATCAAGTAAATGTACTTTTATAGCTGGTTAGTCTAGCTCAAAGTCCAGTCTGCAGACTTCTCACCTTATCTGTAACTATCCTGCATTAACAGCACTAAGCAAATCTCTTTTCAAGTTGCACAACCGGCCCAAAACATCTCCAGCATCCAGATATATCCTGTTAATAGTCATAGGTTCTCCCAAGGTCATCCCATTTTGGTTGCCTTATTGGGTCATCCTAAGGATATCCCGTTAAAAGTATCCTATAGACATCCATTTAAGGGTATCCTATGGATATTCTTACCAGGATATCCAGTTAAGGGTATGCTATAGACATCCATTTAAGGGTATCCTATGGATATTCTTACCAGGATATCCAGTTAAGGGTATGCTGTGGACATCCAGTTAAGAGTGTCCTATAGACATCCATTTAAGACCTATGAATATGCCATTACAGTGACTCTTGGACTGCTGTATCGAAACTAAGGTCTCCCAAACATATTGTAATAACAATATCTGTCTGGTAGTTGTATTGTTGCGGACACATATCTATATAGGTCAACTTGTACGATTTTGTACTTTCTAAGTTGAAAATGAATCTGATATGATTGTATATTTTAGTGTTAAATAAATTTAGTAATATTTTTTCCTGTATTGAAAAAAGTTAACAGATTTATTAGGTTATACAAAGGATGATAATTGCTAAGTGAAAGCTATGAAACAGTCTGCAATATTCAAATTATTTATAAAAGTTATATTTATGTTTTGAGCAAGTATTCATTTTTAGTAGGGCTTAATGAGTAATGACTCCTAGGAGTCAAGAGGATAGCATGTCTGACTCCCGTGCAGGAGGAACTGGCTTCAAATCCCACATATAGATTTCTAGTACTAATAAAATCGATCATAGAATTCACATTGGGGTGATGACCCACTGTGATATTAACCCTCCATCAAGCCCAATGCTCCAAGCCAACTGTACGCCCGCTCAATGTCAACGTCACTGAGGTCACTGTGGGAGGTACCTATCAGCTGAACTAACTCATAACCAGGCTTCACTACTTAATTTTAAATTCTTTCAATTTACTGTCATTTTCAATTTAGTACTTCACAATCCTTGACTTCCCTTCACTTTGACGATCTTACGATTGTCAATTTTAATTTAGTTAACCCTTTCGGCACTGTAGACGTCTATGGACGTAATCAAAAAGTGCCTTCCACAGCCTACAGACGTCTATAGACGTTTTGAGGTTTTCTTATGTATGTTTTCAAATAGAAGCCTTACTAGACGTCGCACGTGACTCCTAACGCCATCTATCGGAACTAGAATGGTGTACAATGGTAAATAATAGGCTCACTAGGTGTCGCTGGGGTTAATATTTCTCAGTGATAGAATAAAATGAAAGGGGTTGCAACTCTAGCAGGGCGGGTGACTCATATTACTTACGCCGGCCCCGTGTAATATTTTTTTATGGCCAAATGAGGTCAAAGTCTATTGTACCTTCTTACGTTCATCCTTGGAGCGTTTTCCCTTTTTATAAAGCTTTTTTTTCTTTTTTTTTTCTCCGAAATAATATTTATGTCTCTTAAAAACTTAACTTAATTTTTATACGATTTATGTAAAACAAAGTAGTTTAATCATATTTTTTCTTTTTTCTTCTTTTTGCCCCCTATGGTTTAGATATTAAGTTTGTTTCAATAAACTCAACAAAAAAAAATTAAATTAAATAAAATTTAAAAAAGTTTAACTTCGCCGTTGCCGGTTCAAGGCCTGGATACGAAAGAAGGCTAGGACTTATTATTATTATTTTTTTTTCGTCATGTTTGAAAAATTATCAATGTATTGTATAATATGAAGTATGTCTAAAATAATAAAGAAATGAAAAAAAGTTATTTATGTATAAAAAAAATACCAGTTATTCATAAAATGTACATTACTTTTACTTTTTTTTATGTATATATAGAATTGAAAATTATTAAATTAACATCTAAAATTAATTAAAAATAAAAAAAATAATTATAGATGAATGTAAAAAGTAATAAAACAAGAACTATCCTAATATGATAAAAAATGTAGGAGATATAAAATAAATAGTGTGAAAGCTTTGAAGAGTGGATAGTTTTGTGTGAGGGTTGAATCGACTCAGGCTGGGGAAGGCCGGTCTGAAAATACGGCCTCGTCTGTGTAAGCCTACTTTTAATTTCTACCTCAGTACCTAAAGGGTTAATAGAAGGTGTATTTTTTCTATTACTTAATTGGTTTACTTCCTGTGTATATCCAATAATCAGATCCAATAATCCGAAAATCTAACTCTGATTACACTGGATTTATACTTAAGATATATGACTAACTAAGGATACTGAAGTTTGATTTGTATGTGTTACAGTGCCAGTGCTTAATGCCAACGACCTGACTCTAGGTAGAGGTGGTCTAGGCAAGGAGTCCCTCTGGATAGACAGGGATTGGTCTAAGACTGTCGGACAGGCTGACTATGCTGAGGTAATCTTATCAGTATGTCCCATATTCTATAATTATTTCGTTATTTTGTACTTATCAATTAATTACTATTTTAATTTTGTTAAAAGCAATTAATCCAAAAATGTTTTGTTAATTAACGATAGTTTAATGTATTGAATATTAAAATGTATTATTTACTTACAGTATTGATGTCATTGAGGTAAAATTAAAAAGTTATGTCACTGAATTAACTCAGGATAACCAACTAGTGGCTTTATTTTTTCTCTCTCATAAGGTGGCAAACCTGTGTGTCTTATAAGTTGGGAAACCTATAAAAAAAATTAAAAAAATTGTTAGCAGCTTGTTTTTGCTTTTCTTTTTATAATATTTTTTAATCCTTCTGATCAAGTTTATTATTTGTTGATAGTAAATTATATGGAAATATGAACGTATGTAATAATTATGCTTTTGTGATTTTAAAAACTTTTTATTTTTAATACATTATTAATACATTAAAAATTTACTAGCATAATAATAATAAGAAAAACAATTGTTTTTTGTAGCTTTAAGAAACTAGTTTTGAAAAAGTGGCTATTGGGCTGATTGTGCCTGTAGGTGAGGCTTTGAGCACTGTGCCCAAGTGAGAGTTAAAGCATAATTCCATGCAGCTTGAACATTTGTGTTGGTTATTGTGTAAAGTTTTACAAGATTTTGTTTTTGTTGGTTTAGGTGGATAACATGGCCGTGTTCACTGCTCAACCTGCCCCCCAGCCGACACCCTACGCTACGACCATGCTCTTAGAGAGGAACGGCAAACCACCTCAGGATCTCGATTCACATTCAGTAAGAAACTCTTCTACTAGTTAAAAGTATCTCCTCCATTATACTGTACTAAGTACAGTAGTGTTAGCGAGTAAATACAGTTTACTTACTCGCTAACACACCTGTCTACATTTCCAACTTGATCCCCCAAAATGACTTGCATGTTCCCTGTCTTTGAGCTCTAGCAATTTCCCATTACCAAACTTTTCATAATAATAATAATAATAATCTATATATATAAAAGTCAACGTATGTGTGTGTGTGTGTGTGTGTGTGTGTTTGTTCTTTATACAAATCTACAGTTTTAGTCCGATCTCGATGAAAATTTGCACAATTGACCTTCAAAGCAAGGGGAAAATCAAGGTCTACATGAATTTTCGAAATTCCAATTTTGGTACACAGGGGTACAGGGTACAAGTAATGAATAAGGGATCAAAATAATGAATACCCTTCCTGATGCATATCGTTGAAAAGCTCTTTAAGGCTACAGTAATTGTTGTTATGTATAGTTTTGTCATATTTTCATTTAGGAGGGGGGTAAAATGAAAAATATAACTATATCTATATATAGAAAGAAGAGTATCTGTATAAGAGAATGTATTTTATACAAATCTACAGTTTTATCCCAATTTGATGAATATTTACACTCTTTTTCTTCCAAACAAGGTGTAGGTCACTGCCTACATGATATTCCGAAATTAAAATTTTGTTACACAGAGGTACGGGGTACAAATGTTAAAGTAGTAGATACCCTTCATGATGCATATTGCTGAAAAGCTCTTTAAGAGTACATTAATTGTTGTTAAGTACGTTTTTGTCATATTTTTATTTAGGAGGGGGGTAAAATGGAAATGTATATCTATATTTATAAAAGTCAACGTATGTGTGAGTGTGTTCATGTTCTTTATACAAATCGACAGTTTTAATTCGATCTCGATGAAAATTTGCTCACTTGACCTTCAAAGCAAGGGGAAGATCTCTGTCTACATAAATGTTCGAAATTTAAGTTTTGGTACACAGGGAACAGGGTACAATAATGAATACCGGGTCAAAGGAATGAATACCCTTTATGATGCATATCGTTGAAAAGCTCTTTAAGATTACATTAATTGTTGTTATGTACAGTTTTGTCATATGTGTTTTCATTTTGGATGGGGTAAAATGGAAAAATATAGCTATATCTTATATAAAAAGAAGAGTGTCTGTATGAGGGTATGTCTTTTATACAAATCTACAGTTTTATCCTAATTTGATGAATATTTACTCACTTTCCCTTCAAAGCAAGCGGGAGGTCACTGTCTACATGAATTTTCGTAATTTAAATTTTAGTACAAAGGGGTACAGTGTAAAAGTGTCAAAGTAATGGATTCCCTTTATATGATGCATATCGTTGAAAAGCACTTTAAGAGAAAAGTAATTGTTGGTATCTACAATTTTATTTAGGAGGGGGTAAAATGGAAATTTATAGCTATATATATAAAAATCAACGTATGTGTGTGTATGTTCTTTATTCAAATCTACAGTTTTAGTTCGATGTCGATAAAAATTTGCCCACTTGTCCTTCAAAGCAAGGGGAAAATTACAGCCTACATGAATTTTCGAAATTTAAATTTGGTACACAGAGGTATGGTACAAGTAATGAATACGGGGTCAATGTAATGAATACCCTTCATTGTGAAAAAGCTCTTTAAGAGTACAGTAATAGTTGCGAATTTAGGATATTTGTAATTAGCTTATCAAAGTGGAGGGGGTATAGAAATAGGTGGGAGAGATAGAATCTAGATATTCTTGCATAGTAAAATAATTTATATGTTTCATTATGGTTGTTTATCAACCATAATGCCCTGCCATAATGTACCGTTTATGGTTGTTAGTGTTATCTAATTATAATAACACTCCGTAGCGAAGTACGGGTACCCAGCTAGTATTAAATAAATTTTTATTTGTTAAAACATAACATCAAAACATATGCTTACAAAACGTCAAAGTTAAGAAAATAACAGCAAAAAACAAGACTATTTACAATTTGTTTTGTTTAAATAATTGGTTAACACTGTACAGGGGGATCTCTATTAATTTACCTTTTATAGTTTCACAAAATTGCTTGTATTTCATGTTTTTTATCTGTGGGCGCAGTTTGTTATACATTTTTACTCCAAGGAAACCGTGTCCTACTTGAGATTGTGCTAATCTATGTGGAATTGTTTCTAGATTTTCTTTTTCTCTTGTGTTGTATCTATGAGATGCTCTCCTTTGGTAATCAGCCAGATGCCTCTTAATATGTTTTAAGCATTGATAAACATACAAGCTGTATATGGTTAAAATCTTCTATTTAATAAATAGAGGTTTACAGTGGTTTGTATATTTAGCCCCTGCTAAAATTCTTTATAAGTTTTTTTTGTTTTAGGAAAAGCTCTTGTGATTCAGCATGACCCCATATTAGTATAGCATAACTAATGTTACTCTCAAAGAGAGCATGGTAGGCTGATTTCAGTGAACTATTGTCCAGGAAGAGTTTCAGTCTTCTAAACAAATAGACCTGGGAAGACAGAGTTTTCTCAACGTTTAATATATGTTTTTTCCAAGTCAGTTTTCTGTCAATTATAAATCCTAAAAATTTGATTTCACTTATTGGTGTACCTTGCCTGAGGGAGAATTGTATGACTTAAAGTTTTATCCTGGTTTGCTCAGTGTTCCCCAGTGTTCCCATCCTAATCTTTTAGTACAATCTCTCTCCCCTCCCCTCGATTTTGTGTAACCTTCCTCCTGATATCAATTCAAGCAACTCTTTGTTTCCCTAGATCTCTTTTTCTTGCAGGATTCATGAGTGTCTCGCTCTCCCCATTCTCTTTTCAAGTGCAAACCAGCAGAGTTGAGCATTTTCTATAGTGTTGATGATACCTCGGGTGATCACTATAAGACAGATCATTGTCTGTCTTCAGCATTGAGCACTGAAGTTATTCTTGATGGAAGCTGCTAGCAGTTCCTTTCAGTGATGGCTTGTGCTGAGGATCTTGTACTGGCTGTAGCTCAAGTGTCCTCTTCTAAGTGTATGCACACGATCCACCTGATGAATTCAAACAGTAAATATAAAGAAGAGTTAAAAAGAAAATTGCAGCTGCAGGCAGACTTCTCCACGCCATGAACAAGGGTTTCATTGGCAAAGCCCAAGTTAATAAAAACTAAGATGACGGTCTTCAAAGCCGTTTACATTCCCGACACATAAGGCTGTCTGTATTGGACTTTGACCATGAAAAGCCAGAGCCGAGTTCAAGCCATGAAAATGAAGTACCTGAGGAAGGTAGCGGGTATAACCAAGAGAGACCGGGTGAGCAACTCTACTATAAGACTGGGCTTGTAAAGTAAGTACACAATAGGTTTGTTCCAACCCCGCTATTTGTACCGTCCTTTGTATCGTCCCGCGGATCGTTCGAGAATCGTTTAGGACAGGTTTTATACGCATGCGCTAACATTGTACTGTAATAAAATCATGCCAGGTTGGAACGAGTTTAGGACTATTATTCGCACTGTATTAAAAACATTAAGGAAACCTAACAGTTAGGAAACCTTCCTGTTGATATTTGTAATTATTGACATAACTGCGCATGTCATACAAACCAGTACATGGTATTGTCAGAGGATCGTTGGGACCGTACAGTGAACGGTTCGCAAACGATCCCTGCCGGGGTTGGAACAGTTTCGTGTACGGTACGAAACACTGTCCCAAGTCAGCTTGGAACGGCTTTTATCTACTGCGCATGCCGGTGACGATCCCGCGGACGGTACAATGCTCGGTTGGAACAAACCTAATGAGAACAATAGAGAATGTACAAGTTAGAGTGTATGGACACATCTATAGGATTGATAGTGAAGAGAAGTCAGATGTGAAGGAACACCACCTAGAGCAAGACCACGTGGATGTCATGCCCATCTAGAGAGGTCTAGTCCATCCTGGTCTAGAGAGGTCTAGTCCATCCTGGTCTAGAGAGGAATTGCCCTTTCAACATGCTCTATTGCTGTCGTTGGACAGAGGAAGGTGAACATGTTTTTGGTTTTCCTCGACATCACAAGGTATAAGAGGGTAGTAATAGCTACTGTGAAGAGTCAGTGTTTTATTACTTAACCTCAGCCTGATAACTGTTTTTTACTTTTCCTACAGTTGACCGATTAAGTGGTTGTTATCACACTCAAAATAGTATGAAAAACAGTTGATTCCTGCACTTACTACTTAACTGCACTCGTTTTACTTTACCGCACTCCAGTGTTCCAACTTACCAACATAAACAACTTAAATCTAAACAAAGATTAAATAATCCTAATTATAATAATAATAACAATGACAACTAATGATTATTTTTTAACTAACTACATGATTTAAACACTATATATCAAATATAAAAATATAAAAAAAGTAAAGATAGACAATCTAAAAAAAAAGAATCAAATGTGATGAGTAAGTGTTATGATGAAAAATAGTAACAGCGCTGTCAGGTTTGCTAAATCAGGCAAAAAAACGGCAACACTGGCTATAAACAGAACAGCTGTTTTAGTTGATATTGTAAAACCTTTTACATGTTGATGAACACTCTATTATTTTATATTTTATTTACAGATTAAAGACTAACTGTAGGAAAAATGTAATGTGCAACTCGAGCTTAAAGTGTCTTTGCTGCACTTTAGAAACCTTTCCGCCCTCCCCTTCGGCTCGTGCGCAAATATTTCTCTCGAGTGCAGCAAAGTGCCACTTTGCGCACTAGTTGCACTAATAACTATTATCACTTGCGGTCTTACCACCTACATTCCTTAGAAAAGCATTGTGATAGCTTCAACTGGTTTTTCTTTTTTGTCAATGCCAAGTAGATGAAGATAGCGATCCATCTTATTTATTTTGATGTGTTTCAGGAGCACGGTTCTTACGATTCCAGAACATCACTGTCTTCTAGTGAGTACAAGAACATGAGTTCTAGTCAACAAAATGTCTACCCAGGTAATAACAGTTAACATAAATCATTTTTTAATGTTTTAAGTCTTCATATGTGTGTTGACCAACTATAAATGGACATTTTTCGATCATTTATTTTAAAAATCGTATGTGTATTGACAACATTTCTCCATAGTCCTCCCTTTTCACAATGTGTTTGTTCCACATTTAGTTATTTTTTTCATGCCTTTATTGTAGAATGAATGAGGGTGGGTAAGAAGCGAGCTGCCCAAGAATTTATTGAGGCTAGTAGGGTGGCAGGTCAAGTTCCTCACCCTTGAAACACGTCAAACCAACCAGAATTTAACACTGATTTCAGTGTCCGTTGGGAAGGATAACATTTTGGTGCAATGCTAAAAATCAGAATCATCCCTCTTGCCCATGCACAAGACTTACAGAATTGAAGCCCTTCTTCATTTTACGATAGAAAAATTAACAACTTTGGAGAAAGGTTACTCAGAGAGGGGGGGGGGGGGCTCTATACAGGAAATATTTTTTTTTTTGTCAATACTCTTGTATTTTTAAAAAATAATTTATTGATAAAGGCCTATTTATATTTGATTGACCTTCCTAAAGGAAAAATGTTTAACTTTTTTTCTTACTTATATGCATTGTTATATTATGTATATAGAAATGATATTATGATAAGATTTTGTTGGATTTATATGTTTTGGTCCCCTAAGTAGACAAAGTGATTGATTTTTTATTTCTCTGTGTTGTCCCCTTTGTATTTTTTATAATTTTAAAATTGGGAGTCTTTAGGAGTGATGAAAGATGCAGATTTTTGAATTTTTTTATAACGGTGATATTTCATCCTTATTTGGGATATTTTCTAAAACCTTCTAGGGTAGTCATGTTTAAAAGTTTCATTAATAAAAGTTTACATTTAAAAGCAAGCTGAGTCCTAGGGATCTCAAACCTAGTTGAAAAATTGATAGGCGCACGGGGCCTACAGTACTGGGCTAATTTTGATTTGATGCTGTCTTCATTTGTGGCATTTTGAGTCATAGGATGAAATGATTCATCTACTAAACTACGGCACCCAGGCTTACCCCTCTTTAGCCTATTTTATCGCATTTATCATGTGTTTAATCTGTTATGTTAGTATTTGTTAATATATACATACTGTTTGTAGGTAAGAGTAAGTTCCGAGTTCGAGGTTATCCAGGGTTCACCTACAGTGACAGGAGATCTGAAGGTGAAGGATGGGCCGAGCTCAACTCTCCTGGCTCAGACCTCTCTCCAAGGGCTACTCAGGTAACACATAACATTCTAAAAATAAAATTAATAATCAAAACACACACAAAAAAAGAATTAGTAAACAAGTTAAAAATGTATATTGGGGCTGAGCATGGCTATAAATTTGAGATAATATAAACCTTTTTACAACTGTGGATCTAATATCAGTGTCCCCCGTGTGTAGGGGAACCGTTTTCCTAAATGCTAGGCTCATAGCAAACATTTTTAATCTTAAGACACATGAAAAGTCAGTTCCTTACCTTGAAACCTGAATGAAACCTTCCAATCCTCTTCTCTCTTGTTTATATTTTGTTGCTATTTTTCAATTCATGCGTTTACATAGTAAATATTAAATATACTTGTTTTTCACTTTCAAAACAATCCTTTCAGAAAGTTATAATTATATTTTAATTATAAATTCGTCTTCTTTATACACTGCACACATTTGAATGTAAGGAAGGGGGATGCTGTGATTTCTCCACAGCTTCCATATAAATTGTTACACGTAAAAACTGAATGACGTGCTACAAACCCACCTTAACGCTGTATTATATAAACAAGTATACCTCAACCATCGCCTGATAACTTACATCGTAAATTGTGTTTATCTCCAGTAGGGAGAAAAAGTTATGATTTTGAATTAGTTTAGAGGGACTAAAGTAAGTCTTTTCATCCCTGAACTCAAAAAGTAGGGAGAAAAAGTAAAAGTAGGGAGAAAATGTAAAAGTAGGGAGAAAAAGTAAAGTAGGGCAAAAAAGTAAATATTGCAACTTAATTACTTTATAAATAGTAGAAAATGAATGGCAAATGTAATGAAGTTGTTGAAATCAGGTTGGCGGCACTGCGCTTTTTCGACCATGTTTATCTTTGTTTATAACCTGCATCTAAATAACCTTCTATTTGAGTTTAATTACAATTCTTATTTGTTTTTTATATTAAATATCTGCTATTAAAAGTGCTAATAATTATTGTTATTTATTAAAATAATAAATAAAAACTGTGTAATGGACGAAAATGTGTATTTTCTTCCTACTGGAGATAAAATATTGTATGTACCTCGTGAGTAAGGTGCCATTATTCCCCTCGCGATAATTATCTCCCTCGGCTGCGCCTCGGGAGCTAATTAGAGTTATTGTTGTTGTTGTTGCAGTAGAAGCTCATTACAAGGGACTATTAGAAGCTAAAGCTTGTCTTTTAAGATGAAAGTCCGGTACATAACAAATGATTTTTTCAACTAATAATGGAAGTGTGTGTACACGACTAATGAAAGTACATTAGTTGTAGTTTGGTATTAAATGCCTTTATTTTCAACTTAATTAATAACATTTTCTTGGATTTCAAAAATGTCTTAATACAAAATGGCCTATATATTGAGTGACAAAATATATTTATTGAATATCTCTGCCGAGACGGTTTTCATTCTGTTGACGCTATCATGTGATGACTCTATTTAGTTTGTGGCCGGCCTAGTCTTCCGTTCCTTCCTCTTCGATACCATCCTAGAATCTCCTTACTCTGTCTTCCATCTTTAGTCCTTGATCAATGTTCACATGTATCTATTTCCATTTTCTTCTCATTATCATCTCTTCTGTCGTCTGTAACCCTCAGGAACATGCGGTCCTGTGCGGCCTAAATTTGAGATATAACTGTGAAATTGAGATAGATGTGGGTGCGATAGGAAGCTAGGGATTTTTCTAGCTACATTTCTTGCTTTTATCAAGAGAATCAGTCACTGTTTAACATCATACATGATTATACCTAAATTCTGAGCCCATATTGTCCTGACAGGGGACCCGTGCCGTTTTCACTTAAATTTCAGTATTACGCTAATTTTAGTGAAATTTATGCATATAATACAAAATAAATGAATGTGGTACCTGAATTTAAAAATAAAATTATAAAAATATACAGAAAAAATTAAAAATTAGAAAATTATAATTGGGACTGACAAATTTTGTGCTTATAAACTATGAGACTAAACAACGGTATTTTATAAATTAAAAAAATAATAAAACAATATAACCAATTAAAATATGTTTTATAATATTTTGCTAAGATGATTTCAAGTTTATGTTTATTTTACCTGTTGTGTGGGCATATAAAACAGATTAAGTCCTATCAGGGATCCGCGCCTCCTCGTGTCTGTATTAGACTGCGCGCACCCGAGGGTTCAGCTATTCATTGTTTTTTTTATCTGTTATGCTTGCTCTCAGCATACTTCCCTACATGTGTCTTTGTACTGTTCTATTTTTTTGCAAGGTGTTTTTATTTGACTTGAGATATAGGAATGTAAGTGTTGCTCAATACATATTACGTGTGTAGAGTCCTGGTAGCCGTCGAGTGGGCGGAGGTATATCAAGGGAAAGCCTGTACGACGGCCGAGGGCCTCCTAGAAGTGAGTCGTGCTACAATACGAGCTACGCCCCCCCCTCGTGGCTCCACCCTTACCACACAGCTTCACAGCACTCCGTACAGGTAACAATCATCTTCACTTTAATACTCACCTTAGTATCACTTCCTTCAAACACTTATACCACGTGTTCTGTTCTGTAAATAATTTAGCAGGTTAGAAAAGTGAGGGTAACTGCAACCGCTACATGATTAATTGGATAATTTGGGTTATAACAAAGTTGAAGGTGATTTTGTTGCTAATGTGGCTGTGGGGGACTTGCATGGAGCCGACCTAGTATGTGCTTATTTTATAGAGGAAAACAGAAAACCGAAGTCAGGTCTGTCAGACTCGAGTCCTCGCAGATGTGAGGTTTAAAAACCATTATCAGGCATTTATAAATGTTTAGTTTTAAGGCTTAACGGAGTTATTTGATTGTGTTTGATATCGGATTATATTGCAGGTCGGGGGCCAGGGTCGTACAAACGAACGACTGGGGTCGGCTCAGAGGAGTAAACCAAGTAAGTACAACACTGGTGGCAACAAGTACGGAGGTACAGCGACCAGCAAGTCTTCCTTTAGACATGATATTAGAAATCCAGATGAAAACACTTCTCTCCTCTACGACAAACCTATCAACAGGTCAATATTTCTTTTATTTTACCTTTTTTACATAATAAAACTTTTTTTTTTATCCGTCGCTGACATTTGGCAGAGTAGCCATTATATTTATAGCGGCCATACGTCCCGTTTTGTTCTGGACATTATTTTATTATTTTGAAGTTGTCCCGTCGGTTTCAGAAAAATATCTAGTTTTTTTGGAAAAAGGGAAATTTTCCAGAAGATCCAAGATGTTTCCGATGTTAGTAAATATGTTATTTGTTGTGAGGTATTACTAAACTAAGTATCGCTACAGATTCATTTAATAACTCCTTTATTAAATCTATTGTTCATTTTGAATAATGAGTTTAGTGACTTACATTTTTATTACATTATCTGCATTTTATTTCTTATTTTAATTTTGTGATAGTTGATATTATAAAAAAAATTTGATCTGAATTACATAGTTTGCCTTAAAATTCCCAAAAGTTTCCTGGGGGAAATATAGCCTAAAACATAGGTTTAATACTTGATATTTGACTACATCTGAACAAAACAGAACCGGATGCTCTGTCTAAGATTGAGCGCCAATTTGTGGAAATTTAGAAAGATTTGTCAAGTTCTGGCGCCCAAAAGCAATTCATTGAATTCCGACAATGATTTGTCTTGCCTGGAAATACAAATTAAAATTACCTTTTGAGGATTTTGTAGATGCTTCTCAAAACCCTTATGCCGAGGGTGATGTGTCGGTCTGCCCGTCGCTCTTTGGTTCATAGGGCCCGAACCGTTTAAGCTAAAGTGCTGAAATTTGAAACACTGGTGCAACTATATGACCCAACCGCAGGCAAAATATACAGAAGTTAAAAATTAAATTTGTGCAAAAATTAAAAATGTATATTTTTTTTTAAATTTTGAGTGGGGTATCAAATGAAAGCTGCTGAAGAGTTGGACACAAATATATATATATACTTTTTTAAATTTTGAATTTTTTTTTATTGGTTTTATAAGTCAAAACGTACCAAAAAAATCCCCCTTTTAACCACTATATAACGGCTGGACCTAAAAATTCGAAATAATTCATGGTTATACCTTATGTTGGGGCTATGAAAATTTCCTGAAAAAATGTAATTTATCTAGTCGTTATTACCAATAAAAAAAATTGATACCCCCGGGGGGGGGGGGGGGGGGATTGAGCCCGTGACCCCTGAGATCGAAGAAAAATAATCATAATTACATTACGGGTATGCTTAATCATCTACAAAACCCTAAAAAGTACTTGGACTCAAGTATTTCCCTACGATTTTTAAATTATATTTTTGTGTTTTTATTGTATTGTGTATTATTTATTTTTGTTTGTTTGGCTGTTATAAGTGAAGTGCGTTACAGTGAGGCCCTTCTATACGATAATATCTAATATAATTGTTATTATATCTCATCTGTTATAATATGTAAAGATTATGTTGTTTTTATCAACAGGTTAAGAGGTGAGAGAGACGCCTATAGACAGAGGCCTGATGACCAGGGTCGGGAGTATATTGAAACAAATCATCTTCCACCCCATACTAAACAATCATGTGAGTAAATATATAATAATAGAAATTATTACATTTTCTATGCATGTATATAAATAATATAGTAGTATGTATACAGGGCTTATTGTTTTATTGACGGGTATTTTATTTTACGGGAATGTAATTAAATTCAGTTGAAACTGGTTGATTATAATTTGTTTATTGTGACATTTCAACGCTACGTATTGTTTCCTCCATGAGAATTTGTCATTATAAAGTTAAAATTAAAAATAAAACAATTTCATTGTAGAACAAACAGACATTTAAAATTAAAACTCAAACATCGAACCGTGCAATAATTAACAATCATGGCATTCAATTTAATTAAAAACAACTATGATAGTTAGTTTCCTCTGTTGTTTTGATTAAACTTCAACTATGGCATCCAACTCTATAGTTGGAGACTATGACTACTTTACAAAGACCGAAGGAATTAGCTAATAACATTAGAAAAAAATACTTTTTTTTTTAATACATAAGAGTTAATTAATAAATAATAGTTTGGGCTTGTTACATTTCAATAAAAATGTAATTAATTAATAAATGAACACGATAAACATATAAGTATTAAATAAACACCTAACAAGTATAAATAATAAATAAAAATATAAATATTTTTGCTAAATAGTAACTTAGATTCGTGATTAGTACTGTGTGTGTAAAAAATACGTAGATTAGCGTTAAGCGTTAAGATTAGCGTTATTATATTATTATTATATAATAATATAATTATTTAGTTATCCCATATAAGTTTCAACCTTCTGCGCCTATTTGTTTCTCTTCCACATGCGTCCGGTACTTATTTACTTGGGTACATACCAATAAGTATGTACCCAAGTAAATAAGGTGCCATAGGGAAAGAGTTTACCTGGGTACATACCATATATATCGAAAAATATGGGGGAATGAAATAAAATAAATTAGTTGACAAACTTAATGGGGACGTTGAAAAGCACTGGAGCTTTTGTAAGGGGTTAAGAAGGGGGAAGAAAAGAAGTGAAAGAAAGATGTACCCAAGTAAATAAGGCGATATAGGGGCAGGAGTTTAGTTGGGTACATACCCAGGACAAGTATTTTTATTACTTCGTTTTTATTAGCTTGCATTCTTGTTTGTTTGTTTGTTTGTCCGGTACAAATCTGGCAATCGATTTCTAACTAACTTCCCGAATAGCTAGACATTTGAAACTTTTACCATAGCTCAGAACACGATGACAATGCATTATTTTAATACTTTTAGCCACCTTTCAGCAGAATTTAATTAGTTTTCAGCAAAATTTGCTGTGCGGAAAGTTAGTTCGGAAAAAATCCGCAAGTTATTTTATTTGTTTTGCCCTATCCAATATTTACGCAATTTTCATTTTGACGGGTCTCAAATTTGTGATAGATAAACATTGAATGACAGCAAAACAGGAAATATCGATTATATTATTTATCGATTATATTATTTCAAATATATCGATGGCATGGTTTAGATTTGGTGTTGGGGGATCCGTTGTACAAAGATTTATTTTTTTATAGGTTTAAGATAAGCTCTCTGGATGGTTGTCATTTATGTGAAGTAAATAAATTCGGAACTATTTTTTTTTCACTAACATTATATATTATATAACAATAACAATTATATTATCAACATTACGTACGATTCAACAGAAAATTTAAAAACGTAGTATATAAAAAGTTCTTTTTATCTTGAAATTATTTTATTATTAATTTTTTTAATATGACTTTAAAAAGTATTGACAGAAATGACAATGACATGTCAAATCATTTTTACATCATAATTCATTCTTGAATAAAAGACATGGCAGGGCTTAATCACCTCAGATGTGTATAGCCTGTACCCAACTCCATTACCTTACCTCACCTCATTCTTGAATAAAATAAAATCTGAAACGTTGGAAAAAAGTACAGTTACAAAGAAAAGTCATGGATAAAACCTGAGAGGCATTAATATGAAACAAGCCATATTACTGAATGAAAGGATGACAAAATAGAAGATGTTTCAATGCTTCTATCGTAAGTAAAATTATAGCGTTCCTTTTATATATTTATGTGTATATGTTTCATAAATTGGAGCAATAAAGAAAGATTTAGAAATTTTGTACAATGTACATTGGGACAAAGGAATATCACACATCTGTAATTTAAAGTGACAATATCTCTTAGCCCATACAATCAAATATGACAAAGGGACATTTAGTCCAATGTATTTTGGGACAAAGGAACTTCACACTTCTGTATTAGAAAGTGACAAAATCCATAAGTCCAATCATTAAGTTAGACAAAGGGACATTTAGTTCAATGTATTTTGGGATCAGCGACTTTCTTTGGAGTAGGAAATTTAAAGACACTTTGTTTAATCTTTGGAAAGAAATATTTAGGTGGGAGAAAGATGATGATTGACGATGTTTTATATATATATGTAAAGTTTTTTTTTAACATAAAATAACTTGTATTTTTTTTATACAAATATAAAGAAAAACTTGTACTTTTTAATGAAAAAATACAAGTTTTTTTATGACCTAAACCCTTATTAATCCATCCGAGTTGACCAATGGATCAACCCGGATGGATCAAAAAAACCAATTGACCTCATTTTTGAGGTGAATTGGAGGTATGTACCCAAGTAAACAAGTGCCAACAATAATTACATATTTGAACAGCCCATGAAATGTTTGAAGCCACCATGGCCACTATCCACAAAAAAATTGACTGCAAATCGACTACCCAGTCAATCTGGTATTCCAAACACTCCCCTAGTGTGGCCTCAATCCAATTGTACTTTTAATAACATTATTAGAGTTAATTGTCTCGACTCATTATATTTAGCCCATGGTTAATTTCAGTATGTCGCGGGAGCAAAGACGCAGAGTACGAGTGTGAAGGGTGGCGAGGTCGGAGGTCGGTGTGCTGCGATGAAGATTGCAGCAGCTCTGCAGCGTCGGGCTGCTCGTGCAGCGAATCCTCCTGCCTGTACGGAGAGACCAACTCGACCCAGACTGCTTGTCAGTAGGAACCACCGCGCCGCGCTGTGTTTCCTCTTCTTCTACTCTACTCCTCGACTACTCCGTAGCTCTACAAACAAACTTAATAACTTGTACATTTTATTACTTTTAGATTATTTTATACGTTTTTGTTAATTTTATTGTTATAAGAAGCTTTTTATAGTTAACAATAATTCCTAATTTTATAAAATATTAAAGAAAATAATATTTAAAAGAATAATATTTATTAAGTTAAAGCTTATACAAAAATATATCGAAGGTCCATCATTTATGAGATTTATACATTTATTTGTTTACAAATTATAATATAGAGGAATAATAAAAAATTGAAAACTCAATCTGGAACACATGGAAATACGAATAAAGCATTAAGTTATATATGAATAAAAGAATTTCTTCATAAAAATACTTCCGTTCTAGGTCTGATTGACTTTTCAAAGCTTTATCGATCCTCCATGAAAGTTGCTAATATTTTAAAATTTAATAAAATAATTTGTTTTATAAAATATTATAATTTTTATTATGCATTTTTTAAAGATTAATATTTATGTCAATTCTTATTATTTTTAGTCTCAATAATTGCTGAGGATAATAAAGTAAACTTTTAACTGCCTACAAAGAGTTAAATAAAAAACTATAACAAATTTATGAACAGTTACTTGACGTTGTTGAGATAATTGCAAACTATCCAATGTCGAAAGAATTCAACCGTTTCCACATCGAATTCAACTGTGTAGACTTCAAATTCATTACAGCTCAAATTTAGTACAGAGCGGTTTCAACTTTAAAATATTACCTGTAAGCTGATAACCACATTAGATACTTGCCAGGTCAACTTCTCTCCGTTTTGTCTTGTTTTGTTTGATAACCTCTTCTATAATCTCTTCAATGATGGACCTTATAAAATGAAGGAAATAGGAGGAAAATGTTGATTTATTTGTTTAATATTTTTTGTTGTTTAAAATTATATTTAGCCGAATAATACAAGTGGAATATTTGATCTACCGAATTGAATATACAGAAGCCGAGTGTTTAGAACCGAGCTATCCAACTCCCTTCAACAATAAATGAGGAGCTTAGTATCAAAGACAAACATGAGCACTTTTCAAAATTTTACAGGAGAGCCGAAAAACTGTAGCTTAAATTCTAAAGGTGCTAGAGCTATGATTTTTTTTTTCTGTACATTCATAATAAACTCAAAACTAGTTAGAAGTTCTGAAAACATAAATTTCTTCGATATTTTAGCTGCAAAATGGAGTTAAAAAGTGGAGTTGTCCGCTTTTGAAACAAAAACCAGGTTTTGTCTGTTTTTGAAGCAAAACAACGTGGCTAATAATTGTTAGAATAATAATATTGGGGAAATAATTTTTTTTCACGTTTTTCAGAGTTTGGGGGGGTAGTGCCCTCAAATTTAGAGCTAAAATTAATTTCTCAATTTCCCCTCAAGGTATCATTTTTCTAAACATTTATGCCAAATATGTTAGGAGTAGGTATTCAGATGCTAACGCCCGCATTGCATCATGGGACGTGTTAGTAAAATGCAGCCTCCTGATTTGCTGTTTAGGATAAGTCCACTTTTGAAGCAAAACACGTGTTGACTTGTCTGTATTTGAAACAAAAACTAAAAATATTATTGCATTTCTACCCCTTTTGTGGTCTCACAATAACTCTAATTATCTCCCTCGGCTGCGCCTCAGGAGCTAATTAGAGTTATTCCCTCGGCTGCACCTCGGGAATTAAAGAGTCTAATTACCTCGGCTTCGCCTCGGGATTTAGGGACCATGGTTCCTTCTGCTTCACCTCAGAACCAACTTTTTTGCTTAGGGAATAATGGCTTACTTTACTCCCTAGGTGCATAAATAACTATTTCCTCTTGAAGGGAGAAAAACAACACAAATAAAACCTGAGATTTCGATTTATCTACTGATTTAGGTATTAATAACTAAATTTACAAATTAGCATACCTTTAATTATAACATAAACTTAAAAAAAAAAAAAAAAAAAAATGATTTGTTTATCTCTAAAATACAAGAAATCAAAAACATAAATATAACCTGATTAGACGTAACCTACCTCTTTTCTGTAAGTCTTGTTTAAACTCAGTTATGATGTCATATAATATTTTAAAATGACGATAAAAATTAAAGTATCACGGCAATCAAAAGTACGTTTTATTTAAACTCTAATATTTTTTTAAAAACGCTGTTAACCTGTCGAGTCATTCAGTTAAGAAAGAACTGCTTCGTGTTACAAAACAGGCAACACTGATTTTTTTTAAAGAATAATAAGTTGGCTCTACTGTTACTTTCCACCACTTTTTTACTTTGCTCCACGATTTTCACAACTAGGCTGTAATGGGATGCTTTCCTCCCTATAAACTAGGGTGGAAAGTTATGTTTTCTCCCTTCTGGAGGAAATAATCATTTTATATATATTTTTTTAAACCCACTTGCTGAAGTTAAAGCACAGAGCTAGGGTCCTTTTTATATCCTTATTTTGCTTTGAAAGATGGTTTTGGCCGCTGTGTGCAATACAAATACATTTATGAAATGGCCTGCTTGATCTCAATACATTACGGTTATTTGAGGAGCCTAGTATGAAAGACGGACATTCGACATTTTTTTCCAAATTTCAGTTATTGATTGTTTCTTATAGATTTTTGATGCTGCATCAGATTCTGCTATCAATTTGCATCAAAAACTACCAGAAAAGGGGTAAAAATACAATAATATTTGTAGTTTTGTTTGAAATACGGACAAGTCAACACACGTTTTGCTTCACAAGTGGACATAACCTAAACAGCCAATCAGGAGGCTGCATTTTACCAACTTGTTCCTATGATGCACTGCGGTCTTTAACATCTGAATACCTACTCCTACCATTTGGCATACATTTTTAGAAAAATGATACCCCGAGGGGAAATCGAGAAATTAATTTTAGCTCTAAATTTGGGGCACTACCCCCCAAAAACTGTGAAAAACGTGAAAAAAAAAAATATTTCTCCAATATATTATTCTAACAGTTATTTTCCACGTTGTTTTGCTTCAAAAACGGACAAAACCTGGTTTTGGTTTCAAAAGCGGACAACTCCACTTTTTAACTCCATTTTGCAGCTAAAATATCAAAGAAATTCACTTTTTCAGAACTTCTAACTAGTTTTGAGTCTATTAAGAAAGTACAGAAAAAAACGTCATTGCTCTAGCACCTGTAGAATTTGAGCTACAGTTTTTCGGCTCTCCTGTAAAATTTTGAAATGTGCTCTTGTCCGTTTTTGATACTAAGCTGCTCATGTATAGTTGGCCAGCTGATATCAAAATGAAATTCCTTTGAAAAGCCACTAAAATGATCTTAAGAACATCTGGAACGGATAATTCTGTTGAAATCTTACATCTTCTGTGAAAACGATGCATTTTCTAAACACTTTGAGAGAAGGTCGGGAAATTATAAAAATTGTTACCTCAACCTCAAAATACTGTATTACAACTTGTTCCTCGTTAGAATTGTTTACTGTCAATCAATTTTGCCAGGTTTTGCACCCCAGATGGTATTTGGGATGTGGTTTTACTTGGTTTGTTTAATCAATTTTGGCAGGTCTTTGGATTGACAATATCCTTTAGCTTTCATTTTCCTATTATTTCAATCATTATTATTCATATAATCATCTGAGAATCCGACTCTTAAATTAACATCTTATAAAATATTATTTCCTCCTTATCTAAGCTAGACTTGACTAAAACAAAACAATATAATTCTTATTTTTAAATAGAAGTAAACAATTATTTTATTTTTGATCTTTAAATTAAAAAAAAAGACATTTTTCTCCTATTTATACATAAAATTGTTTGTATATCTTTGTTCTTTTAAAAATGTAGTTTTAATAATTTTTCGATGTCAATCGATTAAATTGTGTGACATTGAAGAGAAGGGAAACACTAGTTAGTCACTTATTCCTAAATAATTATTTATTAACTAGGTGATACAATTTTTTATAATACAATAAAATTATTTAATTTTAAAAATATTTTGATAATAACTTTTATTACTTGTTAAATTTGTTTTTATATCTGATAATGATCATTTTTCCCCTAAATTTATTTATTTTGTTTGAAAATTGAAACATTTGACTTGTTGTATATTTATCAGCTTTGTTTCTTTATTTTGTAGAAATGTATATTGTACATATTATCAAACATTGTTTTAAAAGAACCAAAAATAAAATATATATAAATATATATATATTTTGTATGGACAAAAGGAAGATATGCAGTTTGGAATGTATCACTGGAAATTTATTTACTTTTACTATTTTGTGGGTTTTTTTAGAATTAAGAATTTTAATTGCCTAAGTGTACAAATCTCTAGAAAATAAATTTAATTGCTAATTATTTTATTTAATAGATGAGGAGATGCGTACAGATAATAATATACACTGCGTCTTGCAAGTCAACTATTGATAGGTTTTGCTTCCAAATCAATTTGTTTAATTACTAACCAAACTCAATAAATTTACTCTAAAACTAAATGCTTTGAACACCTTTAAAGTGAGCGTATTAAAGGTAAGAAATGGTTAGGTGGTAGATGCAGCCAATTGGTTCGACCATTTGGCTTAAATGAGAAAAAGTTTGTGGTAAGAGGTGGTTAGTGGTGGATAGAGGTGGTTAGTGGTGGTTAGAGATGGTTAGTGGTGGATAGAGGTGGTTAGTGGTGGTTAGAGGTGGTTAGTGGTGGTTAGTGGTGGTTAGAGGTGGTTAGTGGTGGATAGAGGTGGTTAGTGGTGGTTAGAGGTGGTTAGTGGTGGATAGAGGTGGTTAGAGGTGGTTAGTGGTGGTTAGAGATGGTTAGTGGTGGTTAGAGATGGTTAGAGGTGGTTCGAGATGGTTAGAGGTGGTTAGTGGTGGTTAGAGGTGGTTAGTCGTGGTTAGAGGTGGTTAGAGATGGTTAGTGGTGGTTAGAGATGGTTAGTGGTGGTTAGAGATGGTTAGAGGTGGTTAGTGGTGGTTAGAGATGGTTAGAGGTGGTTAGAGATGGTTAGTGGTGGTTAGAGATGGTTAGTGGTGGTTAGAGGTGGTTAGTTAGCACTACCTATTGAAACAGTCTTTAGGCTAATACATATATGATAAGATCAAAGAACACTTTAATTTTGCTTCATAAAGTTTACATTCTAGGGAAATTTTGCACCCCCAGATGGTATTTGGTAGCGTTGGGACAACCGACTAGAAAAAACAACCGAATGAATAAGTCGATTCGGGAAAAAACAGTCGATTGAATTCAATCGACTAAAAACAGTCTCATAGCGGGTATAGGATATACGAATAAAGATATAGGCCGAGACTGAACCCGCAAGTCGAATGTTTCAATCGAATGGTTTTTTTTTATATAGAAGTAGTACGGTGGAGGCCGTAAAGGCCTCAGAGCTGAGGGGGGTGAGAGTGAGAAGGCGCTTGACACTCGTTATCTCGTCCCAAACTACAGCCTGCTACGACATCGTTTTCATTCGAATGAAAAAATATAGACTGAGACTGAATCCAATCGAATTTTTTATTCGAATGTTTCATCCGGATGTTTTTTGGGTAGGGGAAAGGAACGACGGTGAAGGGCTCAGAGCGGAGGAGGGGTGAGAAGGCGCATGACACTCGTTATCTCGTTATACACACGTCCACATATACACGTCCGAATTACAACTAATACAACTCCAAACTATAGATAGACTGAAATCAGTCGAATGAAAACTAGATATCCACAACCGAATGAATGAATATTTTAAAACAACCGTTTAGTCGACTGTTTTCAATCGATTGGTTCCCAACGCTAGTATTTGGGAAGTGGTTTTACTTGGTGGTTTGAATTACCATGGATTACGATGGTTAAAAGAATTAGAATTTTAACACAATCTATTAACCACAGTTCTATCTCACCAGTAGACAGCCTGCTTTAACAGCATTTCCTTAGTACTAGTGCTGCAAAATTTGTAAAAAACTAACCACAGAGAAATCAGGTTCAACTAGGAGAAATATATGATGGTTTCTAACCTAAGTCAGATGGGATTTCAGTCCGACCACCTTGTCTGGCTCCCCCCCCCCCCCCCCCCCCCTCAAAAAAAACAAACCCTGTATAAATGACCTGTTTTCTGGCCAAAGAGGTGAAGCCCTGACTAAGAGTGACCAGCTTGGGTCATCTAATCTGCCTTTATGATATTTACTATAATTAGCACAATAAGTAAACACTAACTTCACTGTTGTGATTGGCAATCATATGGTTTATACCGCTGATACAGTATTACACCATCCCCTTGTGGTCTGTTACATATAAAGTTGTTTAAGCCTTGAGCAGGTCTAAGTCCTCCCTAGGCTGTTGTCCCACCATTATTATTATTATTATTTTAACAGTAAACAATAATTTCTTGCAATATTCCATCATGTTTTACATCCTGGTTATAAGAGGATATTTTCTTGCCAACATTTCAGATTGAATTGCAAGGGTTTAAGGTGTTTAAAGGTGAATATTCATCCGTTTGTACAACGATATCTTTTACAATTTTTTAATTGATTAATCATTTTTGTAAGTGCTACAAAACCACAAAATAAATATAATCTCTAAACTGTTATTTTGCTTAAAATATATTCTAATAATTTAAATTTCAAACAGATAAATTGATTTGACTTTTGTCCGTATAAAATATGACTGTAACTACAAAATCGCAGCTTCCCTTTTATATAAACTTTATATTTTATTTGCGTTGATAAGTATACAACAGGTTTTTTCGGGGGGTTTTTTCAAGATGAAAAAAAAAAAAAATAATGCAAACAAAATAATTATTAATTGTACACTCTGTGATGAGTTTACTCTCCTCCTATATATATAATACATTTTTACAAAAAAAAGAAGGAAATCATATTAATAAATGAATAAAATTTTAAAAAATTATCTTTATTAATATTTAAGGTAAAAACAAAAATTATTAAGAGTAAAAAAAGAAGTATATATATATTTAAATAGCGCCTCTTTTTACAAATAATTAATTAATTAATTAATAATTATAATAATAATAATAATAATAATAATAATAATAATAATTATGAATAAATTGAAATCAATACAATTATCGGTATGTAGAATTAAAATGGTGATAGAATTGTCAATGAAGAAAGAAATGGGATTTTTCTTTTACAAAACAATATTATTAGTTATGAGACATTGAGCACAGCTATTGCCTGCGTCATGAACTTGTGCAAGATGAGTTAGTGCATCAGCTACAATCATTTAGGTACAAGAAGCAAGAAATTACCTAAAACATTTACCGAAAACGGCTCATTTGTTGATCCCAACTTGAGTCTGTGTGAAGGGTTAAATACTACTACTAAGAGAGTACTAGTCAGTGTCCCCCTTCTCCTGCCTTGCCTTCACTTCTTCTGCAACAATTTCACACTTAGCAGAAAGGCTTTTTGAAAAAGCGTACAATGTGGCAATAATGTCCTATTTGACAAGTGGAAGAGAACATTCCTTTACGTATATCTAACTTAATATCGATACATTGTACTTTTTCAAAACATCGAAACAATGTGATTTCTATCAAATATCCCATCGAAACTTCAAAGTGAATATATATAAGTGACAGTTACCTAAATTCCTTGATTTCAAAGTTCATACCTTAAAGTACAGTCAGCTTTCAGCTACTGGTTGTGGTGTCTAACTACAAAGAAATTGTACGATTTACAAAATGTATATCCTACGAACGTTAATCTAAAACTAACATTGTTTTTGTTCTGAAATTAAGGTAAAATACAATTCACTCCAGTTGCAGTTGCAGCATTAGTGAATCAGCATTAAACCCTCACACAGGCAAACCCTTTTATGGTGGATTTTCTAACACAAGTTGTTAATAGTGTGAACTTGAAGCCATTCCCGTGTCGGCCACTAAATCTCCACCTGGGAGTGGTAAGGTTTGTGTCCGTTTCACAGTGTTAGTGGATCGAAGATAGAGGTGGGTAATAACAGTTATTTTGCGGTAACATGTTATTACTGTTCTGTTATCAGGCAATAACATGTTCCAATAACATGTTATTTGAGTGACAGGTAACAGCTCCCTTTCGATGCCAAGCTAAAAAACGTGGGGGGGGGGGGGGGGTATTTAACACAAATCCACAAATTATTGTGAATTACGAATTATTGTTTTTAGTAATTTGTTGAAGGCCAAAGGTGAAGGGCGAAATATAACTCTACATAACAATTAATTTCATAATAAAACAGGGTTCATTAAACTTAAAACGGTAACGAACCGACAAACAAAATAAAATTAAATCCCCTACTCTTCAACAGCAAAATCTTTGCCCTTTATAATAAAATTATTTAAACTTTGATAACAGAAACAGGGCAGAGAACAGAAAGAATCAGGATAACATTAACGAAACGATAACAATAACAGCAATGAAGTGTTATCTTATAACAATAACAGATAACAGCTCATTGCATCTTGTTCTTGTTACTTGAAATGTTATTGATTCTGTTCTGTTATATATTAACAATAACAGATATGATCTGTTATTGTTTCATATCTGTTCTGTTATCTGAGCTGTTATAATGTGAACTGTTATTCGATAACAGGACTTTTTCAATAGCATGTTATCGGACAAACTGTTATTCTCCAATAACATGTTATTGTAAACTGTTCTGTTATTTTCAACCCACTTTTAATCGAAGATCAGAATCTCGTTGACCCCCGAGGAGGATAATGGTGAAGGGGAAGCATAAAAGGATCGTCCATGGTCGGGAGGGAAATGCAATATGTGGTGTCGAGCCCATGTATGGGATGGGTTGACATGGTGAGTATGAAGCCTGGGTTCAATATGGTTGGGCATCAGTCTCCAAGTCAATCATATGTCCGTTAAGAACAATTGTTCACAATGATGAAGATGCCCAAAGATAAAACATCCCTCTGTAAGAGTTAGTTGTGTAATTCACTATTAGAAAGCATTCTAAACAATTAAACATTATAATAATGGCGATAGTAAGAATCCAATGTAACCAACTTTCCAAGAATCTGATTCGCAAAAGCGATTCTTGTATCAGATAAAAAAAAATAGACTGCCAATTGGTGTGGCACATAGCTTCCTCGCATCCAATCACGTACATTATTGACTTTATACTTTTACAAGCCATTATTGTCTAATTTGTCTAATTGTTTCCCCCATTTTTTTAATCTATCAAAATTGTTTGGATTTTTTTTTTACATAAATTAAAGTATCAATTTAGCAAAAGTTAAAGAGTGCAGACATTTCAAAGTAATCTAGGACTATCTGCGGACTACTTTCAATAAACTATAAAAGTTTCATACAAATCAGATAAGTACTTTTGAAGCTATAGGTGTAAATAAATGTATGTCTGTGCGCATGTGGAAGAGAAACAAATAAGCGCAGAAGGTTGAAACTTATATGGGACCAACAATGAGCTAATTATAACCTACCATCCAAATTTCATTAAAATTGGATGAGTAGTTTTTAAGATATGTTGGTTCGCAAAAATTGAACGACAGACACCGAACCAAAAATGTTGCCTGATGTCTGAAACGGATTTCTGTCTTGGAATTTTTAAAATCAATGGTATGAGAATGGTTTACCGTAATCAAAGTGTGAACGGTGCTTCTTGCTTCTATTAAATCTTTTAATTGTAAATTGGATTCCGGAATCTCTCTTGTAAATGGGGCACTTAGGTAACCTCGCCTACATTCTGTAAATCGTTTTGTTTTTTTTGTATAAAAGATAAGAATTCAGAGCTAAAGTTGATATAGAGGTTTAAAATGAACTCTGCTTAATATGAATAAAACCAAAGTGAAATCACTTAGTCTGCTTTTTACCCTTCTCGACTATTCAGTAAACAACTTGTTGCAGTGGAGAGCAGGCATTTTAAAAATTCAAAATGAATCTTTTAAAGATAATTTTTGTTCAAATGAAATTGTTTTTTAAAAAAAGAAATCCCCTCATTTGTTTTTCTTTGTTTGATATATGTGGGATATAAATCAGAGTAAATATACTTTATAGACTTAAAAAAAATCTTATATTGTAAAAATTGATTTATCTTGTTAAATTTTACCATTTTTAAGTTAATATTTATACAATACGGTAAATATGATAAACGTAAAGCTAACTTTAGAGGGGGTTAACTAAGTTACATATACATTTCAAAATGTTGCCCACCAGCTCAGAGGAAGGAAGGGGTAGAGGGAGCAATGCGATTTCAAAAGTGGTTCATTATGCGACACCCATATATTAGCGCTCCAAGCGGCAGTTTGGTGAAACAGTATCGATATCTCGATAAAAACTCGAAATTTATTTGATATTGATATCAGCTGATTAGGATAAGAATATAAGTGACATAAGTGATATTTTCATTTTAAATACAGTTTTCTTTATAAATACAAAAGTACTTTAATGTTTGTTGTTGACCTTAATAATCTAAAGGCAATTAAGTTGTTAATAACATGTAACAGTTCCTAGATAACCTTATGCAATCTTACATAATCATATAAGATAAATCAAAATCGTCTTCTAAAGCAATCAAATCTCATCAGATTTGTTTTCTAACATATTTGAATAATTTTTCTTTACTTTTAATTGAAAATATTGGCAGATGAGTAAAGACTATAAGTAAATTATAATTATATTAATGTGAAGGATTTTATGAAACAGTGCACTCATAGTTAAACCTTCATTAGTTAAGTCGGTAAAAGGTTAAAGGTTTGTTTTGTTGACAAGCGTCTGTGGGCACGGAACAACAAGCAATAGACCAATAGGAAAAGGACCAGTGACCACGTGATCTTTTTAGTTCGGATTAAGCTCGCTTGGAGCGCTAATATATGGGTGTCGCATAATGAACCACTTTTTGAGACCCGGTTTCTATTGCATCGTTCCCTCTACCCCTTTCTTGCTCTGAGCCCACCAGTGTGAAAATAGTGTCTTATCTTGTGGTTTAAGTTTTCTCCTAAATTTCTTATCTTGACATTATAATATTTATTATTGAAAAAAAATCTAGTTTGGTGAGAATGTTTTTAAAGTATATTTACTCTTATTTCAACATTATCATGAATGGAAGCAAATAAATCAATTATAGTTATGAACTTTGTTAGGAAAAGATTCAAGATAATATGTGAGAAATATTTTTTTTTAATTTTTAATTTGTTCATTTTTTTAAGTTGTTTTAAAACGTAAATAGTATGGTTTTTAAATTAATGTTTTGATTGTTTTGATGAATTCTAATATGTTTTATTGTTTATATATTTTTTAATTATTATATTTATTATCAACTTTTATCCTTTTTAAATTTGTTTGTGATTTAAGTTATTAGTTAAGTTATATCTGATTATTAAGTTATTATAACTTGATGCCAGTATGTTTGTTAAATCTGACTGCTAAGATTTGCCAACCTTAGCGAGGGAAAAAATAAATCCCCTAGGTCTGTGGGAGGCCGCATCGTTTCTTTGTATTACTCCTTTTTCAAATTGTGGTTGTTTTAACTAATTTTGCTTTTAATTCTTATTTAAAGATATGTTTTGACATTTAATATACATTTATTTTCCCTTATAATCATTAAATTTAATGTCGGTTGTGTAACATTATAGAAAAATTGATTTAATTAGAATTTATTTCCACAGAAATATGGCAATATTAAACATTTCTATATATATTTTTGTTTGCCTAGTTGGCCGGACATGTACCAGCCAATATCTCAATGTCTTATTGACTCCCCCCCCCCCCTCTTGTGGTTTTTTTTAGTGTTTCGTTGGTAAAACCAAAAAAAGAAACCCTTGTTACGTTCATGTGTCTGTCGTCTGTCTGTCACTCTGTACGATTTCAATAACTTTTGAATAAAAAGAGATAAACACATGAAACTTTCCAATATTAAAGATTGTTTTGACGCACACACAGGAAAAATATAACAAATTATCAGCTGTTCAAATCCAAAATGGCGGATAACTCACGTCATGCAAAAGAAATATTTTTTTTTAAATTTTGAGTGGGGTATCAAATGAAAGTTATTGAAGAGTAGATAACAAAAATATATAACACTTGTGGCAAGCATTTAATTTTCCACGCCATTTTATCAAAAAACATAAAAATGTTGCGTCCCCCCCCCCCCAAAAAAACTATATTTCCACTGTTTCTAAAAATATCAAAAAATATGCAAAATGTGCGTTCTGATGGGCCAAAGAAAAAATAAGAATTGCAGCTTGGTCGGATTAACTGGGAATCCAAGATGGCGGCTAATTGCTGTCACAGGGAAAACAATATTTTTTTAAAATTTTGAGTTAGGTATCAAATGAAAGATATTGAAGAGTAGATTACAAAAATATACAACACTTGTGGAAAGCGTTTAATTTTCTATGCCATTTTGTCAAAAAACATCTAAATCTTGCGTTCCCCCCCCCCCCCCCCCCTCCCCCCTTACTAATTTCATGTTTACAACACCAACGAAACCCTTTTTACGTGAGACTTGACTCACTACCAATTTATTATTTTTGTTTTCTTTGATCTTGCTACGATGACAGAATAACAAAACATATTGGCATAATCTATCTCTGAGTTAACATCATGGTGTGCTATTAAGTTGGCACTTCAAGTTAATTTGTATCATTAATGACTAAACCTTCGAGTTAACATCTTGATGGTAGTAATTTCAACTTGTGATTTTTTCATGTTAACTCCTAGTAATGTTAATTTATTCTTTTCTCAAATTAACACATTGTGACACATAGTAATAACATTTCATGCTCTTTAAGTTAACATCGGGTTAGAAGATATTATTTTCATATTATTTATTTTACCAAAGATGTATTATTGTTACGTATGCTATCCATTCTAATATTTATAAAAATGAATTGTTAGAATTTTCTTCAAATTGAATCATACCTTCTAGGTTTAACTACAACAGTAAAGTGTTCAAAAATTCATATATTATTTAACAATAGCCAACTATTTTAATCTAAAATCTAGAAAATTAAAGCTTTTACAATAATTATTTAATTAATTTAAAAATACTTTCATGTTATTTTCTTTGAAAAATATCGACTTTTAAAATTACTTTTAATTATTATGTTAATATGTGCCCTCATTAAAAATATACTTTTTTTAATTTAGATAATATTTTTTAAACTTTAATGTGTTTCCAGAAGAAACTAAGATCTACGCTAAATAATTATTTATTAGTCTAAATATTTGTATATATATATTATTTGGGTTTTGTTATTGTTATTGTTATTGTTTTATTAATGGGTGTTTGACGGCTAAGTTTATTAACACCCTGATCATTTTAGGGAATTTGGGTTTTTATATTTATATATTTAACATTTTTACATCAAATTCTATAAAAAACTTTCCATTTTTCATTTAATTATGTTCTCGAGAAGTAATTTACAGAAAATAAGTACATTTCAACTCATATTGATCCTTCATTTAGAATTAAATTCAAAGAAATGTTTCCAAGGAATTATTTTTACAATGTGTATTGGCACCATGTTCTACAGTGTGCGAGTTGTGACTTGACATTCAGATTGGCCAACCTAAATGAGTAAAAAAATAAAGCCACTAGGCCTGTGGGAGGGGTGGGTTCAGTG
Organism: Gerris lacustris; assembly: GCA_951217055.1. Lineage (NCBI taxonomy): Eukaryota > Metazoa > Arthropoda > Insecta > Hemiptera > Gerridae > Gerris > Gerris lacustris. The sequence goes on from OX578286.1 coordinate 394,818, forward strand.
ACATTTTTTTTTTCTAAGTTGACCTTCTAGAATTCAAAATGCTGAGCTCTTATTGGATCCCCACCCCAATATTGTTATTTTCCTGCAACTTCTCAAACGTTAGAGTTAGATTTATGGAAAGGTATTAACAACTGCAATGTAAGGTTGATATATTATTGTTTTTTAAGTAAAAACAGTGGAAACATTTAATTTTTCAATTAGTTTTTAGTTTCTCCTGGGAATTTTTTTTTTCATATTTCAAACATTTTTTATTTGAACTTGATAATACACTTTACTGTTGTTTTTAATTTTAACCTAGAATAATTATTAAAACAAATTAAAAAATAAATAAAAAAATAAATAAAAAATAGATTTTTTAAAAATATTTATAAAATAATTAGATTATCTAATTTTTAAACAAATAAAGTATATATATATATGATTAAAACTATTATAATTTTTTACAATAATTTTTTTATTAGGCGATTTCTCTTTTAAACAATTTTTATAGACTGCTAGCTTGTAATATCTTGTTAATTAATTCAATTATTAATTCCAACAAAAAAATAATAATTTTAGAGAAGTATTTTCTATTAAGATTTAAATAAGAAAACAAAAAATATGAATAATGTTCGTTTTATTTATTTATTTTTTTTTTTAAATATTGTATTATTTTATACTATTGAAACCAAATTACAAAGGAAATGAAATATTAAAAAACAAAATTATAAATTAGTTTGTCAAGTGAAAGTTTGTATTTTTCTTGTGGTGGTATATTTGAAGATTAATTGACAAAATGTAATTTTTTTAAGAGTGGTCGACTTGATCGGTCATTGGTCAATCATCCAGCATACTCTCAAGTATATTCTTTTATTAAATACATATTATTTATTTAATTTAAACATTTTTAAAATATTTTAATTTTTTATGACTTCTATTGAATTGATTTTACATGGTATTTTCTTCTTTACCCGGCTCTGCAGGTGACTACAGATGTGCGTTGAGACTGGGGCGACCCATGTTCAATAGTTTTATCTCGATGTAAATGGCTTGGTACTTAAGTGAAGTGGTATTAAGTGTAGGGTTATTGAGCTGATGAAGTGACGTGCTAGCGCCATGTCATCTGCTACACATACAGTTGTGTTTGCCGCTTGGTAGGCTTCCAAGTGAAGTGCCATCCATCATATTTTACAATAATTCATATCCGGTTATTTACTGATATTTCCACTTTGACCTATAAAAATAAAATTAGTTTTAACCGTTATCACAATATATTTTTAGATTCCCATACAGTAGAAGCTGGATAAGAAGTGTCTCAAGGGGATTAGGGAAATAGTCTTGTTATCGAGGTGCTCTTTTTGTTGAGGGTCGTGTTATCAAGGTTATGTATACTATCAGTTGTGTTATCGAGGTAAAGGGCGGGGTTTTCAAGTCTAGACTTGTTCAAGGTCGACCCATTCCTGTAAAGAGTCGCGTTATAGAGGTTGACTTCTCAAAACGACTTGATATAGAGGTTCTGGGGTGCATTGTGAATTGCAAAAAATTGTGTTATTGAGGTTGTTTGGATAATAATAGTCGTGTTATAGAGGTTAATGTAACATTATGTGTTTGGCAATCTCAAGGGGATTTAAAAATTACACTTGTAATTGAGGTTGTCGTGTTATTGAGGGTCGTATAAGCGAGGTTCTACTGTATATATGAAAAAAGTATTGTGATAGCCCTAAAATTTTATTTTTAGATTTTCACAAATTTATACATTTTAAGGCCGCCTGTGTTCAAACAAGTGGGTTTTAAAAATAATTCCGACTTCAGTGCTGTTAGATTTCTGTACAGTCGGAATCTGTGGGTTCACAACCCACGTGCGGCCTAAACTAATGTGCCACAATATTGACAAAATTTGACATAAATATTTAGAAAAACTGTACCCTGAAGTATAACCAAAATAAATACGCGGAAAAATGAGAGAAAAAATAATTTCTCAAAAACAGTTCTGACAATTCGGATTAATAAATTTTAAATACGACTCTAACAATATCAGCAAAAATAGCTTTAAACGTGGACGGAGAGAGGCTGAGTTTGATTCCCCACCGAGAAAAAGTTATTAGGGTTTTGTAGATACTTCTCAAAACCCTTATACCGAGGGTGATGTGTCCGTCCGTCCGTCGCTCTTTGGTTCATAGGGCCCGAACCGTTTAAGCGAAAGTACTGAAATTTGAAACACTGGTGCAACTTTTTGACCCAACCACAGGAAAAATATACAGAAGTTCATAATTAGATTTGCGCATGCGCAATTCGAAAAAATGTGGTAAACTCAAAAATTTATATTTTTTTTAATTTTTGAGTAGGGTATCAAATGAAAGCTTCTGAAGAGTAGGATACAAGTATGTATATGATTTTTTAAATGTATCATTCCATATTGGTTAAATAAATCAAAATATACCCAAAAAAAAATTTCCCCCCCCCAACCACTATAGATCGGCTGGCGCTAAAATTGTGAAATAATTCATGCTAATGTCTTTTTGTGGGGCGATGAAAATTCCGGGAGTTCGTCCCGAATTTTCAAAAATTGTTAATTTTGGGCGCGAAAAAGTGAAGTGCGCCCAAAATTTTATTTTTTTAAAATTTTGAGTTGGGTATCATATGAAAGCTGCTGAAGAGTAGGACACAAATATATATATATGCTTTTTTAAAATTTGCATTCCTTATAGGGGAAAAAAATCAAAATATACCCCAAAAAAGTTTTCCCCCCCCCAACCACTATAGATCGGCTGGTGCTAAAATTTCGAAATAATTCATACTAATACCTTATAGTGGGGCGATGATATTTCCGGGAGTTCATTCCCAGGTTTTAAAAATTACGAATTTTGTGCGCGAAAATTTGGAGTGCGCCCAAAATTTTATATTTTAAAAATTTTGAGTTGGGTATCAAATGAAAGCTGCTGAAGTGTAGGATACAAATATATATTTGCTTTTTTAAATTTTTCATTCTTTATTGGTTTTAGAAGTCAAAATATACCCCAAAAAACATTCCCCCCCCCCCAACACTATATAACGGCTGGTCCTAAAATTTCAAAATAATTCATGGCTATACCTTATGGTGGAGTAATGAAAATGTTCTGAAAAAATGTAATTTATCTAGTCGTTATTACTGATGAAAAACATTGTGACCCCCCGGGGGATCGAACCCGGACCCTTGAGATCGAAGAAAAAAAAATTCATTATTTCATATGCTTAATCATCTACAAAACCCTAAAAAGTACTTGGACGCAAGTACTTCCCTGTGATTTTTTTTTACTGGTCTTATATTACTTTGCTTTGTAAGTTTCATCGCACATTTCCGTTTCCCCAATTTTGAACCACTTCCTGTGATTCAATCTTCCCCAAATTTTGCACATAGATACAACTAAGATGAAGAATACAGAAACCAAAAAAAATAAAAACAAAAACAAAATGGCGTCAAATTTAATTGCTTTTTAAGTTTCATCGCACACCTATTACCCCAATTTTGAACCACTTCCCGTGATTCAATCTTCCCCAAATTTTGCACATAGATACAACTAAGGTGAAGAATACAGAAACCAAAAAAAATAAAAACAGAAACAAAATGGCGTCAAATTTATTTGCTTTTTAAGTTTCATCGCACACCTATTACCCCAATTTTGAACCACTTACTGTCATTCAATCTTCCCCAAATTTTGCACATAGATACAACTAAGGTGAAGAATACAGAAACCAAAAAAAATAAAAACAAAAACAAAATGGCGTCAAATTTATTTGCTTTTTAAGTTTCATCGCACACCTATTACCCCAATTTTGAACCACTTACCGTCATTCAATCTTCCCCAAATTTTGCACATAGATACAACTAAGGTGAAGAATACAGAAACAAAAAAAAAAAAAAAAAAATGGCGTCAAATTAATTTGCTTTTTAAGTTTCATCGCACACCTATTACCCCAATTTTGAACCATATCCCGTCATTTAATCTTCCTCAAATTTTGCGCTAAGATACAACTAAGATCAAGAATACAGAAAACAAAAAAAAAATCAAAGTTGAAAATAAGACCAGTTTTGAAAAATGGCATTTTTATATGAATTATTATGATATATTTTGATAAACAATAATTTAATGTACCTACGGAAACTAATAAACGGAAAACACGGGGCTTAATAATTATGAACTCGTACATGAGAAAGTGTGTCTAAGTTGTGTTGGGTACTTGGGAGATGAGGTGCATACAGACAGACTCACAGACAAGCGCAGCAATGTATGAGGTACATACAGACAGACACACTGACAAGCACAGCAATGTATGAGGTACATACAGACAGACTCACAGACAAGCGCAGGAATGTATGAGGTACATACAGACAGACACACAGACAAGCACAGCAATGTATGAGGTACATACAGACAGACTCACAGACAAGCGCAGGAATGTATGAGGTACATACAGACAGACACACAGACAAGCACAGCAATGTATGAGGGTCCTCGTTACAGACAGACAGACAAGTGCAGGAATGTATGAGATTCCTTGTTTGTGGCTACGGACTCTAATAAGTTGAGTTGATGCAATAGTTTTTGATATAACGATGACTCAGCTTTTCATCTAATTTAATGTATTATTTTATCTTTGAATATCTTCTGTATCTGGGAGTGATGAGTTTTACAGAGGCTTAAAGCTACTTAGGAAATAAAAATATCTATTTTTCACGTAGAATCAAATTTCTTAGCCTTGAGATTGTAATGAATCTGAAGGCTCCTAAAGTTCATTAGAAGTCATAAACGCAAAGGAAGGAAGAATTTATTTTATTTTATAATTCCTTTATATACATTTGATTTTTTTTTTTTAAGTAATTCTTGTGTTATAGTATTTGTATTTATGTTACTATTACTTTATTTTAATTAATTCTTAAAAGAAGTTAATATTTTTTTGAAGATTGTGTTGGTAACATTGTTATGATTTTAGTTATTAAATGAAAATAATTCTACTCTACGTATTTAGATAAACTTTGTTTCCATTTAAAGCACTTGCTTGTTTATTTTATTATTAAAGCAGATTTTTGAACTTTAAAGGCCGTCGTTCAGTGCTGATTCTGGAGGATCAAGAGTTACTTTGAATTTATGAATCTGATAAATACGATTCTACATTAAGTCAGAGAATAAATTAATCACCTTTAACTTCATTACTCACTTTAATCTATTAATTTATTAAAGTAACTCTAGTTCTTCCATAATTGGCACTGATGATGGCCTTATGGCACTGATGATGGCCTTATGGCACTGATGATGGCCTTATGGTTCTGATGATGGCCTTATGGACCCAAATGCTGTTTTGATGAATATAACCGAGTATAATTTGGCTGGGAGAGATGGTTTCTTTGAATGCTTCCGGAATATCGAATATTAGATACAATAAATTTGCTAACTTACCCGTAACTTTAATTATACTTTTGAACCTCATATTATAATCTTTGTACTTTCTGTTAATTTTATAACTAAGAAAGATACATTCAATATCAAATCTATGCCTTACAAATAAAATTCAATCAATTTATTTATCTCTTTTCTTAATCAAAAATAAATAAAATCATTTTAATTTTTATTATTATTATAAAAAAACGACTTTTTGAAACTTCTAATTATTTAATGATGTTTTATATATTTAAACGTTTGTATGTTTGTTTTATTTAGAAATGTGTATTTCTTGTAAATATTTGTTTGTTTTATTATTTTTTTATTATTATTGTTTTTATTTTAATTATGATATTAATTTGTAAATTAATGTTTGTTGAGATATTGTTCCTTTGAGAAAAATTAAGATGACAGATGTTTATAATATTCAAATGACGCTATTATACTTAACACCTTCTTTAATTATTATCATATGTTAATTCTGTTTGACGGATTCTTTTCCCAGGTGTTTAATAAATAATCAAAAACTTATAGTTTTCATATATTTTTTTATTCAGAGACGTACGATCGTACGTATAAAATTTATATTAATTAATTGTATTACAAATAAAGTGTTTTCATGAAAGTTAGGAATTTAAAAGAAATATTCAAAGTCTTGTTATTCACGAACAACAGTTCTTGTGTATAAAATTTATGAAAAGATAAAGGAGTTTAACTAATTATTGTTAATGTTTTTCATTTTTAGAAAATTAAAAGGATTGAAAATGACCTTAGTGAAGGGTCGAAACGTCTCTGAATAAAAAAATATATGAAAACTATAAGTTTTTGATTATTTATTAAACACCTGGGAAAAGAATCCGTCAAACAGAATTAACATATGATGTTTATAATATTTTATTTGACTAGAAGTCCCACCGTTCAAGTCAATCCAGAATTGTGAAATAAATGAATAACGACTTATCGACTTCTGCAGAGTGGTGTCTGTTGGTAATGGACTGCTGTATAATATGGCTACTCAAGTTACACATCGACCCCATGTCATGTATCATAATAATAATAATAATAATAATAATTAACCATTTATTATAACTTTTTTTGCTTTCCGAGCTTACCAAAGGTAACGGATCTTATGTAATCAATGACATTCCAAAATTCCCAGTGAATCAAAAGTACATCGGCTACCAATGTGTTTAGGCATAAAACAAAGGTTAGAATTAAATGTAAATGGCATAAATGACGAGCTATACTATTTACAGCTAAATATTTTAATTACATATTTATAAATATCATTAATAATTTTATCTCAAAGGAAACAAACGAGTTTGTAATAGTTTTTATTTCAAATATTGTTAATTGTTTTTATACGAATATATTTTATTTTAGAGGTTCAATATTATATTAAAAAATCAATCATATTTGTTTTATTTAAATTCATTTTGTAATGCTTACTTATTATTATTTTTTTTTTTTAAAAATGTATTTTGGTTTCATTAAAAAAATTTCCTAAGCAATAAGAAAAGAATAAAAATAAAAAAAAAGATTTAGACTGTGAGATTTGTACATAATAATTAACAAAATTAAATAAAAAATTAAATAAAGTAAAAAATTAAAATGATTAATAATTGGAAACAAATTGTATATATAGTTGAACAAAACAAAAAGAAGAAGAAAATATCGTGTATTTAAAGGCTGAAATAGTAATTTGATTATGCAGATAATATCTCGTTTTTATACCTTTATTTACTTTACTTTATTTTACCAATTCCAATCACATGACATGGTGGGTTAATCTGCCAATAGAGGGCCTATCCATGTCCAGACATGCTCAGTATTGTCAGGTTCTATTATGGCCTTATCACGAGTAGCGCCACTAAAAAGCTCGGTGGTGCCACCACCACGTGTGGTAGCGCCACCAAATGCCCACAAGGCCACCAGAGTTGCACCACTATGGAACGGAACCCACAATTGTTCGGTCAAGCGCATAGGTGAGGCCATCATTTCGTGAATCTGGGCAGATGCAAAGAAAACATGGTTAGGATTTATCATAGATAATTTATTGAAGTGGAAGGATCATATTAGTGCAGTAGTCTCAAAAGTTAGAAGAACTATGTACGCATTTGTCAGACTAAGAGATTTCTCAGATAAATCAGTTTTAAAACTGGTTTATCAAAGGGATGGGAGGAACGGTTCCATGAGTGGAACGAGTTACAACGTTTTGTTCCAAACCAATAACTAGTTCCAGGAACTAGTTATTTTTGGAACGTATCAGTTTATGTTCCAAAGAAACAGTTTCTCTTATATCTAGTCCAGGTTTGTTCCACAATAAGTTCCGCTTCTTTATTAAATAGTTCCACTCTTCACTGCCGCTGATATATCCCTTCGAGTTACAGTTTCGTTACGTTTTCTCGATCCCGTTTCCTCTTTAATCGGTTACGTTACTCGTTACATATTGGCACGGAACGAAAATCATCGGTTTTGTTCCAAGAGAAATGAGTTTTTAACGTTCCCTTTAAGTTAGTTGTTTAGTTTCGTTACTGTTTTCTCGTTTCCGTTTCCTCTTTAATTAGTTACGTTTCGTATTATTTTGCTCGATAATCCTTAAAAGATATTTTTTTTTTTTTTTTAAATGGTGTATCGAAACAAATTTGTATCGAATTCAAACAATAAAAATGTATCAACTAAATAAAACTAGACAGTAAAATTAAATAAAATAAAAACTTCAAAGTCGTTCCAAAAATAACGTAGTTGCATGAAATCTTGGAACCGTTCCAACACTGGAACTAGTTATTTTTATAGTTACGTTCCGTTCTGCCCATCCCTAGTTTATCATGCTCTGACGGAATCTATCCTTAATTATTGTTTAATAGTCTGGGGTAGTGCTGCATGCAAGCATACAAACTCAATAGCAGTAGTACAAAAGACTGTACTCAAGATTGCGTACAAAAAACCTAGACGCTATCCTTCAAAACAACTATTTACAGAACTTCAAATTTTACCACTAGACTCCTTATTTAAAAAATCTGTTCTGATAAATTATTTTAGAAAGAAAGACAAACTATTAGTAAAACACACTTACTGTACAAGAACGCAACAAGCTGGCGTCGCCCTTATTCCACTATGCCACACAGACAAGAAACAAATACATGCCACTTATCTCGGACCGACTTACTATAACCAACAGCCGAAATCACTTCAACTAACAAACACTATTAAATCTTTTAAACACAGACTGAAACAACATCTACTGACAGAAATAAATAACCTGCCCTAACAATGAACAAGCACAAGACTGACAAAACATAACAAAACAATTAAACTCACAGAAGATAAAGCAGATCATTCGAAATACTTGTAATATAGATTGATTTAATGAAGTAGCTGTAGAATTCTCAAAACATTGTATTGATTACAATTACGTAAGCAAGATATTTATTGGAAATGATTTAAGAGACGGGACTCTTCGCTCTGGTGATTTGACACCTGTTGACAGCCCTCACCATTAATTGATGCACATTATTTTTCTGTATTACTGTTATGATATTATTGTATATTTTTTGTAATTTAGTTACTGAATTTTATTTTTATGGTGGAAATATAGTTATTTACGCACCAAGGGAGTAAAGTAAGTGATTGCACCCTGAGCGATGAAGTTGGTTCCTGAGGCGTAGCCGAGGGAACCATAACGTTCACTCCCGAGGCAGAGCCGAGGGAGTTAATTATCGCGAGGGTGCAAGTGATTTTTACTCCTGAGGTATGTACAAGATTTTACCTCCAGAAGGGAGGAAAAACATTATTGAATAAGATTTTAATTTTATTTTAAAGTATTTTATAAAACAAATAGTAAACATTTTTATATTTTTTAAAAAAAGAAGCAAAAAATTGATATATACTATTAATAATTCACCAAATAAGTTTAATCATGTTAAAATTAAATGATAGATAGTAATTATTTGAATTTCAATGCTAAAATTAAATGGGAGAATCAGCTGGTAGCGGAGTCGTATATTGAATAATATTGACAACTAATGTATAATCTTATGGCTTAGTAGATCTATATTTAGAAATTATGATTTCTCTTTTAACTTTTTGTTTGTTTTACTGATGAGTCACTATGACAACTGTCGTGGAGGTTATGCGTGAAGATGACAATATAGATTTAGACATTAAACAATAGTTAATAAATTAAATGTGTATTAGCACCAACATTATTCACTTGTGGTTTATCTAGGGCAACACTGGAGGGAATCATGAGAGTTCATGATTCCCTCCTCTCTCATTACTCCCTGTTGAGCCCGACCGGGTGGAATGAGCAACTTTCCTCCCTATAAACTAGGGAGGAAAGTTCACTTTTTCTCCCTGCTGGAGGTAAAATATATTTATTATTATTATTATAAGAGGGCTGATGGCAGTTAAAAAAAGAAGAGGAGGTGGCTTGCAACAATGGAAGACTGCGCTTTTACACATTAGTAGTGGGGGAAATCAGACAAGAGGAGCCTGTCACACTAAAGAGGCAACACATTCTCTCCTTTGTGACCCAAATTAGGAAATTGGAGGGAACGACTGAGGTGGTGAATATGAGGGGTTGGCTGCAAGGACTCGAATACTGTCTAGTTGCTAGGTTTGGCCTCTTGCACCTCTAATATGAATCATATGAAACAAGTAACTTGGTAGTGGGCAAGGATATTGTGGTGCCGCTACTTTGGTGGCCACTCTGGTCTTGTGTAGCAGAGGGTGAGTCTAGTGAATCAGCCTGCAGTGCCACTAAACCTGGTAGCGCTTTCCTGTGTGCAAGAGCCAATGCACAGTATTATTAAATAATACCAGCCCATAAAAACTAAGTTTTTATTATAAATCCTTTATATTTTTGCATTTTGGTTGTGAGGGGAAATATTGGTATTCATTCATTTTAATTTTTAATAATTGTTTAAAAATTAATTAATTATTAAAATTTAATTAATTAATTAATTTGTTAGACTGTTTTTGTATTGCTTGAGAGTCTATGTTCCAAGTTTTTGCTCGACTGGATGACTGGAAGAGGGTTAACCAGCCCTCCAAAGATTTTATATACATATAAATATATTAATTACATAATTAATTTTTTAAAATGTTTTTGTCTTGGTAGAGAGTCTATGTGCCAAGTTTCAGCTGTTTATAACCGCCTTATAAACAGAGGTTTTAGTATTACTTTTATATGGGTTTCAGGCGGTAACTGGTAAATTTCGAAATTTCAACCTTGAACTTTGACTGATAAAACTTTGTGATTCCTGATGGGGTTTTCAAAGGAAAGTACTTCCCCCTTGTTATCCTCTTAAGGGGGCGCTACAAATGCTGACTATTTGAAATACTGAATAATCTACCCTCGCCGAGTAGTTGGGCTAACTACCTCCACCTCTCTCCACACATGTAGGTGTTTCCCGAGCAACCCCCTCAATGTGGGAACTGCAAATATGCGGCCGAACATCGTTCATCCCTCGTCTTCATTTTATAACATGATTTATAGAAAGTTTCATAGAAATAGTTAAGATATCATTAGATCTTTATAGGGATGAAATAGAGTTTTATTTGAGTCACTCAACAGTAGAAAGTGAATAATATGTCACAGTCGCTTCAATATCGTTTCACATTTTACTCCGAAAAATCGGTCCGAGACAACTCAGACAAACTTTCTCATATACAAGTTCATAATTACTTAGTTTTTGTAAGTGCGTTTAATTATATCAAAATTTACCATAAAAACAACTTCTCCAGGGCGGGGAATCGAACCCGGGATCTCTCTGTCCACGTTTTTAGCTATTTTCTCAGGAACTAGATTTTTCCCGGAAAAACTGCTTATATCGTTGGATCCGTATTTAAATGGACTACATTTTAGATTTTTTTAAATCAAAATCGTCGGAACCGTTTTCGAGAAATTTTTTTTTTCACGTTTTTTCAAAGTTTTTGGGGGGTTGTGCCCCCAAATTTGGAGCCTAAATTCATTTCTCGATTTCGCCTCGGGGTATGATTTTTCTGAACCTGTATGCCAAATTTTGTCAAAATCGGCCCAATGGTTTAGGCTCCAGGCGTCTGCACAGACAGACGACAGACGACGGACAGACATTTTTTAAAAACCACTTTTTTGGACTCAGGGGACCTCAAAACGTGTAAATCCATCAAAATCTCAAAATCGAATTTTCGCGCCATCACAATACTTTCTCTTTATATGAGAAAGTAAAAAACAATGTAAATCTCGATTTACAATTCAAGGCCTGAAGATGCCCAGGTACAGGCACAATATAGCAATCTCATAAATTGGAAGAACATATTTTTGTTGTTTTTTAACCCCTAAATGAACTCCAAAAATTCTTGCCAACGAACTCATCCTTTCTTTTGGTATTTTAGACATTTTAAAATTTGTTTGGATTTTTTAAGTGCATCCTAGCGTGAGATATTGTCTGGAGTGACACGTACATACATACATACATTCATAAAAAAAGTGTTACATTTCAGGAATCGATTAAGAATGGTCTAAAACGGATTTCCATGTAGAAAATTTTCAAAAATTCCCATTACAAACATTTTGAAGCCATTGCAATAGCTTAATTTTCTTCGAAAATTCGTTAAAAGAAAATCTAATCAAATCATAAGGGATCAACTGAAGAAAATAGACAAGATATCAGTAAAATCATTTCTCTATTATAATTGTTGATCCTATTTAAAAGATTTTGACATCTCTCTTATCACTTCTTTATCACTTGCTTGCGGTTTGGTTTTAACTTAGCCTGAGTATTGGTAAAAGCAACGTGCATAACAAATTTCAGCCAAACGTTACAGACAGACAGACAAGATGCATATTTCATTGTATGTAAGAAGCTCGCTTCAATTAAGTTTGAAACGATGGCTGAACCAAATGGAACAAGACGTGGCAGACACAGGCAAACATACACTCGTCTTACTAAATAGTAACTCAAGTACCTGTTGAACAGGGTTCACACCCATATTCTTGTAATCCTGCAGCTCAACCTAATTCTGAATGTGCTCCCATTACGGAAAATATATCCAGTTTCCACTAAAAACCAGTTATAATAATTACAAGATAAAAATAACTTTTTATATACTACACTTTTAAATTTTCTGTCATAAATTTGAAATCCGTCAAAATGAAGATCGTAAATATGGGATTATGTCAAAACAAATAAAATAACTTGCGGATTTTTTCCGAACTAACTTTCTATACAGCAAAATTTGCTGAAAACAAATTAAATTCTGCTGAAAGATGGCTAAAAGTGTTCAAATAATAAACAATACATTGTTATCGTGTTCTGAGCTATTCTAAAAGTTTCAAATGTCTAGTTACTCGGGAAGTTAGTTAAAAATCGATTACATGATTTGTACTGGACAAACAAACAAACAAACAAGAAAGCAAGCTAATAAAAACGTAGTAAAAATTAATATTATTTAAAAATGAGATATAGGCCAACTAATTTTTTATTAACAGTACACACCATTTCAGGTTAATATCTAATACGTCATTTATACAACAGTAATATGGTATCAGCCCACATTGGGGTTACCCTAAAATACTATTCAGTAATCACAAATATTTCAGTCCTTTTTTTTGGGGGGGGGGGTACAAAAGGTTTTGCCCAGGGTGCAGCTTACCCTAAGTCGGGGCCTGGTTATAGTCACATGAGGTTATTATTGGGTAGGATCCACTTTACAGATACGTATAACGGATGTTATCATCTGTGTAAAATAATATGTGGTCTCTCTGTGAATTGAAACCATCAATAGATGTGTCGTTATTAATATTTCTTTTACTTTCTCATATAAAGAGAAAGTATTGTGATGGCGCGAAAATTCGATTTTGAGATTTTGATGGATTTACACGTTATGAGGTCCCCTGAGTCCAAAAAAGTGGTACACTGAAAAAACGTGGAAAAAATTATTTCTCAAAAACGGTTCCGGAAATTTTGATTAAAAAATTCTAAAATGTAGTCCATTTATATACGAATCTAATGATATAAGCCGTTTTCCCGGGAAAAATTAGTTCCTGAGAAAATAGCATTAAACGCGGTGAGAGAGGTGTGTCCCTCCCTCCCCCCCCCCCCCCCTCTATCTCGCTTATGTGATGTGCAAAACATCTGAAAAAATTCCTGAACATTCTTCGACCAAAAGTAAAGATACCACTTTTTGGAAATCTCGAAAAAAAAATATTATTTTATTTTTTATTGACAAAATACGTATTTTTATAATTATGGTCTTTTCGATGTATTTATATGGTTGTAGTCCGGTTCAGTGGCAAAAAAAACTTTATCAGAAGTTTGTTTATGTGTTTTGAAAATATCAGACCCTTAGAATGGTTCAAAGTAAGCTTTTTAGCATTTAAAAAAAAACACTGTTTATACACTTAACAGTTTAGCATAGCACTATATAGTATGGTCCTCGGACCCTCGCTGTGTGCTGACTAGCACACACTTGACCTGTTTATTATGATTTATGATATATTTTGATCAAATTTTCAATAATAAATAAATTTACCAACGAAAACTAATAAATGAAAAACACTGTGCCAAGTAATTATAAACTCGTATATGGTATATCAGAAAGTTTGTCTGAGTTGTCTCGGACCGATTTTTTCGGCACTTTTATAGAAAAGGGCCCCCACTTTTTTTTTTATCTAATATACCTTCTGACAAACGAATACACACTTTTTTATGCAAAAGTGTGATATTCCTTTGTCCCAAATCATATTGGACTGAATATCCCTTTGTCTTAGTAGGTAGTTAGACTAAGGGATATGAACTCTTCTGTATAAAAAACAAAAAGGGGGGCCCTTTTCTATAAGAGTACCATTTTTTTTCATTGTTTTGAGGCAAGTTGTAACTACTCAAACCCCAAAATAGTTAATCTATAATTAGATGGGGGTAACAATAAAACTATGTTTTCAATAAATAAAACATACAAAATGTACAAACAATTATTCTTATATTTTCACATGTATATCATATCATATATAATAATTCTTTTCTTTCTTAATATTTAACATTTACCATGTTTACATGATGGACTAGAATATTTTATTTATTATTTTCATTTTTTTTTCAAATATATATATATATTATTTTCTTATACTTACAAGTACGTTTTTCCATAATTATAATATATATCCTTAATTATATAATATATAATTTTTAAATTATACACATATATTAAAGATTGTCCACAAAATTGGGAGTATTTTATTTTTTAAGAACAAAATAAAGAAACTTTTTTAGTCAAATAAGTATAAAGAAAGAAGAAAGCTATTTACATCAAATTATATTTACGTAGATTGTTAATTTTCTTACAGTTATTACCTAATATATAAAAATAAATACATGAATACAGAAAAAATAGGTAGGCCTAACATATGATTCAATTGCTTTTAATAAACAAAATGTTTTTTCTTGTTTGTAGCTGTTTCTAATGAAGATATTTTGAATGTTTACTTGTTACATATTATTTCAAATGGTTTGGAAATCATATGTGTAGGGTTTACACCGAGTCTACGGTAGCTGTGCCGCACTTCTGTTTCATAGAGGGGCTTCTAAATGTCTGCAGGCAGACCCAGGTGCTATAGAATTATTTTTTGACTTGCAATAAGTCGCTGATAAAATTATAATAATCATAAATTGATATGAGCAACTGATTAGGAGTGAGGACTGACCCCCGGCTGCACTCTGGTGCTTACACAATACGTTTGTTCCAACCCCCCTATTTGCACTGTGCTTTGTATCGTTCCGTGGATCGCCAGGAATCGTTTATATAGGACAGTTAACCTTTTAAATGTTTGTAACACTTTTTCGTAAATTGAAATAATTATTAAAATAATCCTTTATTTATTTTATAAATACGTTAATTATGTATTAATTAAATTGGTTTATAGTTAAATTTGTTAATTGTTAAATCAGTTTATAACCTGGTTCAAAATAAACAAAGAAGGTAATGTGTCCTAATCTAAAGTTGTGAGCATGCGCAGTACGATCTTATTCTCCAATTTCTCTTATTTTTATGGGGTCACTTTTTTTACTTGAAACCCTACCTAACGCTCCATCCCCTTTATTTGACATCCTTGGTGACGATTGATAGAACTGCGCATGTCATACAAACCGGTGCTTGGTATTGTCAGAGGATCATTTGGACCTTATACTTTACACTTTACAGTAAACGGTTCGCAAACGATCTCTGCAGGGGTTGGAAGAGTTTGGAGGACGGTACGAAACCCTGCCACAAGTCTGGTTGGAACGGCTTTTATCCATTGCGCATGCCCGTGACGATGCCGCGGACGGTACTCTGCTTGGTTGGAACAAACGTATTATGAGACGAAATTAGCTGCACAGTGTTTATCTGACTTAGTAGATTGTTTACAAAACTACTGCGTAGTGTTCTAAGCTTTGATGTTGTTCTCTTGTCATATTGCCCCTGATATTATTCTCTCTGATATTTCACAATATCTTTCATAGAAACAACTAGCTACCTCTTAAATTAACCTATCGGATCCTTAATCCATTTTTTATTAGAAAAATAACAGTTTACACCGAATGAGCAAATAATTGTTTTTTTTGTTTTTATTTTTTTGTAGAAACAAAAATAAGCAAACCTTTTAATAACAATTATATAAATTTCTGTAGCCTAAGTAAAAATTAAATTTAAAAAATAAAATGAATTAGAATGGATATTGTACAAGGATCGCATGGTTGGTTGGAGAACATTTAACTAGAACTAGCTTTATGTACGGGCGTACGGGGATCACTTAATGGCCGTACAGAAGTCTTGCTTCTCTGGGAATCCATCACAGGTTATTATTTCACCATAATATCGTCACTAAAGCTGTGGCACTAAGCCGTGGCGTGATTACCGGAATAGAACACCCGTGTAAAGATGTATGACTGCTTTCATAGGAGCGGTTCTGATTCTCATCTTAGTGGTAATTTGTTCTTATGTTATTTAAATATGTTCTGTATTAAGTTTTCAGATGCAATTTTACTTGTGGAAAGGCCTTGGTTTACTTCTTATCCCTATTCTACAAGTCCGGTCAAATAAAGCAGAGACGCGTGTAGTTGTGATGAGTTTATAAGTCAAGTGGAAAACACACCAGGTCTGTTAAATTAGAAAATGCCCGGAATGCTGTGACTTTAAGGGGAAAATTGTGGTTTTTGTGACAGTAGTGACTGACCGACTGAGCAATTGTGGGGCGGCAAAAGCGGGTTTTTAGCCCCTTATGCGCACACTCGACATTTGAAGCTGTTAAATAGCCGCTGGTGGCCAAATCATGTAGCCTGAACGTGGCCTAAAGCCCACGAGGATTAGAGTTTTTTATACACATATGATTGCCATCTTTAATGTCTTTTTCCTTCTCTGGCAATCGAATACGGGTTATTATTGGACCATAATATCAATGTTCTTAAGTATTATTACGTCAAAAAGGTTTAATAATAATACATGTGTTAGAAATTATAATTTGAATGTAATTAACGTTAATAGTTAGCCAGCCTCTCTCCGTTCGTCTTTAAGGTTATTTTCTCAGGAACTAGATTATTCCTGGGAAAACGGCTTATATCATTAGATTCGTATTTAAATGGACTACATTTTAGAATGTTTTAATCGAAATTGTCGGAGCAGTTTTCAAGAAATAATTTTTTTCACATGTTTTCAGCGTTTTCGAGGGGCAGCACCCCCAAATTTTGGAGGTAAACTTCTCGATATTTTATGGAACCTAGATTGTCGACCATGTTTCACCAGACCAAAACCTGGTGGCGGTAACTCTTTTGATCCTCTTTGTTAAAGCAATGATGGATGAATATTGAGTTGGAGGCCTGATAATCAAGCAATCGAACCCAGAGCTGTGTGGTCAGTGGTCACCCGTACAACTACTGACCACGCCCGTTGCTACTTAACCTGATTGATTAAGAACCGACCGCTCTCCCCTACAAGCCAGCCTGGCCCCTGGGTAGGATAGGATTCATTGTCGCAGGCGGTAAATTCGCATCGTACGTGCCAGGCCAAGATTTAGAGCAAACCTCCTATCACCTGCAACCACCTCTAACCATCTTTAACCATCTTTAACCATCTCTAACCACCTCTAACCACCTCTAACCACCTCTAACCATCTCTAACCATCTCTAACCACCTCTAACCACCCTTTAAGAAATTTCTCAGACACGTACAATACGAATTAGCCTTGCAGGCAAATGTGATACAATTTAAAGTTGAGAATCAGACACATGTTTATAAGGCAATTTTCTTTTGGATGTAGGCCATTAGTATCGGCCCATCAAGTTTGGCACAGTAAACTTCCATCGGCCTTATAAGACAGCAACCTGTTGTGACTTCTAAATACACAGTTCTGATTTATATCAAGTGATCCTTGTAAGATAATAGTTTTAACTGGATGATTGAAAGTACTTTTTGAAACTTGTATCTTATATTCTAAGATAAAAGGAGCTCAAAGTACACTTTCATCTTAATAGAAAATAATTCCAGGGATTTCTTAATCTTATTTTTAAATAATTATTTTATGATAATAATAATGATAAACTTACGTTTAATATCTTAGCTTGGAGAAAATAAATTGACATTAAAAAAATGAAACTCTTTCATTAATGAAATAAATATGGTAACTTAAATATCCATAAGACAATAAATCACAAAATATGGTAACATTTGGATTATTACGGTAACTTCTTTATTTAGTTATGTTAAATTAAGTACATGCTGCTTTTAAGCGATTTTTAGTGACATTTCTTATATCATTGGTAAATTTCTAATTTATAAAAAATAAATTGAAAATTTGTATAACAATTACGGTTATTCAGTTAATACATGCTCTGTTGTTTGTTAGTGTGTGTGAGGGTTGATGCCCCTATAATTTGTTTGATTGATTTGTATGGGTACAGAGCCTATGTGCCAATTTTCAGTTAATATTTTGAGTCCCTACTTACAAACTCTTGTGCAAAGCAACATGTCCACTACTGTTGTACTGTGTAGTATGTATTTATTTATTAACAGTAAAAGCTGTTAAAATAACCAGTTGAAGGGGGCTACACATCTTCAGTTTATCTGAGTGATCAACCGTGTCAACCAAGGATCTTATAAAATAGGGATGGAGCACTAGGCGAAAAAAGTGTCGCCAAGAACTTGGAAAATCTAGTAGGATAGATTACCTTTCCATATGGTTATAACTGTAGAAGATCAAGAAGAATGGGAAAAATTCCATCAGGTTATGTTTATCTTTTCCCTCGCGTTTCATATTTCTCCTTGTTTGCTACAATAGTTTGTGATTTCTCCCTTGCTTTATGTTTTGTTTTCTCTTGTGTACAATTAATTTATTTTTTCGAGATTTTGGACTACATATATTTAGCCAATCTTGTTTACTGTGTTTGCAGTTACATAGGTAAGTTGTTAAAATTTGTAAAAATCTAATTCTGCAATAGAAATAACCCGTTTCCAAATTAATTAATATTAATTATTCGGTTATTAAAAACTATTCTAATAGCTAAATTTTATTAATATATTAAATTAAAACTGTAAATTGAAATAAAAACCCTTTAAAACAATAAAATATTTCATTAAAAACTTACAAAAATGTTAGATTGTAACGTAACCTTTCATTAAAAAATAAACAATGGATAACAGTCGGGAAGAAATTCGTGCTACTAATGCGCACGCATATTACTAGTTTGATGTAGATTTTTTCCAAGTTCTTGGCGACACTTGTTAACCCAGGAGGTATGCTTAGTGCTCAATCCCTATTTTATAAGATCCTTGGTGTCAACTACGCACTTCGGACCAGTTTTTACGCAGATAAAAAGTTCACGCATTCGGACCCTCTTTCGCAAATGTTATCAGAACCAAACCTGTAGAAACTAAAGAATACTCGGACGGTATCCTACACACCTTCAGTTCAGATAAATGAACAGATTTTCACACAGTTATTTACAACAGATAACTTCCCAGATAAACGGAACATGTGTAGCTCCCTTAAAGTTACGTTTTCCTAGACGCGACTCCAGCGATAGTCGCACAAAATTATTAGAGTTTCCACGTTAAGAGTCGCTCAGCTAGGAAAACGGTCACATGCAAACTCAGAAGAGGAGTCCTCAGCGAGAGTCGCTGGGCGACTATCGTTTCAGCGTCTATCGCTAGAGTCGTGTTTAGGAAAACAAAGCTTAAGAAATTGTATGACAAATTTTAAGTAAATTAACTCTTTTTAAATATCTCAACATTAATTAATCTAATTATAATTAATGAGATCAGCTAACTTAAGCAGGGGATCTGATTAATTATAGACAGATCAATTTCTGTTGAAATATTTTTAAAGAGTAAATTTTTCTTAGACAGACATTTACTGCAATCGGTAACTTCAGGACAATAGTTAACAATATTTTTGTTTTTACAACATTCTTCTTTAAATTTTATTTTTATTTTAATAACTTTTAAATTATTTGTTTTAGAAAAAAAGATGAATGAAGATTTTCAATAATACATTTGGGTTACAGACGTTTTTATCGGACACCTTACATTTTGTATTTTTTGAATCCAATGAATCGTGTGAAATTCTTCATTTAACCTTTTCTTTTACAATATGATAAAAATATAAATATCAACAGTAGTTTGGTTAAACATATTGTAATTAATTAATTAAACAAACAACAAGAGTTTTTATCCTTAAATATATCAATACTTAAAATTAATTTATCTTAATTCTTTTACTTATTAATATTTATATATTTTCTCTTAATGTTAACATACAAAAGGATTTCATTGACAGATAAATTGAATTGAAGTTTTTTTCCTTTACTATTTTTTAATAATTATATTTGATTTATTTTTTTAAAATCATCTATATTCTAAAAGATGGGTTTTTTCATTGGTCTGAAGTTTTTATTATATTGTAATCTATGATTTTATTTTAAATATAAATATATATGTATGTATATGCATAGTTTGTTCAATAAATATCAGGAATGAATTTATAAAAATAAATTTGTTAAAGATATACGTATCTACAAAGATTTAATATTGTTCAAAATATAACAGTGCTGAATCGATACACCACTGCAGCGCTTTTTCCTTTGTTCATAAGGTGGAAGTCAGCCACTAAAAGACTCTTCAGAAACCACTTGGACCACCTCAATCATCCCGCAATTATGTATAATTCAGGCTCATTTGAACCTCGGGGAACATAAAGAAGTTGGGGAGTCAAATCTGGAGTGTAGAGTGGTTGGGGCAGCGTTGTGCAAGTAGCCAGAGTCTCCCTCAGTGATAGGGTTTGGCGGTTATTCGAGTAACCGGTTATTTTGTAAGCCGGTTATAACCGGGTACTACATGTCATACTAACTTCATGTCAAGGTCTACATTTAGATAGTTCTAAACTGAGGTGTATAATGGCGGGAATTATGATTTTAATTATTTCAAATATAACACCATACTATACTCTATTCTTATATTACAACTTACATCGCCTTACTTTATATTTTATAATGCTTATGCTCAATTGTTGAAAAAAAAAAACGCTGGTCCTAACAATAAATAACCGATATTCCGATTATTGGCTAAAAATAAAATAACCTGATAAAAAATAACCAATTAATAACCAGTTAAACGGGGAAAATAACAATAAAAAAATAGGTTATTGAAATAACCGTTATTTTTGCCCAACCCTACTCAGTGAGTGACTTGGCCAAGTGATGGAGTATCTAGGTATCGGTGATCTTACTCCAGCACTTCTGCACAAAATTTACCGTTAACTATTTTTGCAGCGGCCACAAACTTCTTTTTGTCAAAGAGCACGACGAGGATGAATTTGACTGTTGATTTGGTGATGGGGTCGAGGTGGGTCTTCTCGTCTTCTAGGCAATAATGCACTTATTATACCACCTAGAAACATGGAGTGTGGATATTACTTCGTCCTTTAAGTCTCACGCATCATATAAAATTCTCCATATCGGATCTGTTCAATTTAATGCAAAATTTTATGATCCTGATACTTATTGAAAAAAAACTATGTATATTACATTTAGAAAGCAAATCATTTTATTACTATTTATTGTTTTAGGAAAAGAATATATATACACATAGTGTTATCACTGCAGTTTGAATACTGTATAGGATATGACTTGTGTTTGACTAAACACCATAATTAGCAGAAGAATTGAGAACTGTAAAGAATCTTACTGAACTTACGGAGAGGTAATAATGATAAGTGTGAACTTGACTTCTCTGTATGGACTTGAGTTAACTTAGATTCTCAGAGTTCTATATTCTTCTGCTGGCAATGGCTATGAGCTATGATGCTTGCACACGGTTCAGCCTGGAACTGGGCCAGTGATGTTCAGATCTAAAAGTATGTTTGGAAAGGTTTTGCCACAGCTGAAGAAACAAGATATATTTCTGTGTGAGACAACCTCGAGGGGTGAGTTTTACACTGTTTCTTATAAATCACCACTTTCCTATGAAAGAGTTCGAGTACGACGTATCCTTAAAACAAAAAGAGTCAAAACAATGGAGTCATCGGTTTCTCTTGATAGGATGAGACAATGTAATGTACAGAAGCACATGACTATATCCTCCCCTCCACCTCAAGTCTGTTCTTCTAACATTATTTACACTGACATAGTATAATAATTTATGACTAGAGAGCATATCTCGAGAATGACGTTGACTTAAATATTTTTGACTCTTCCGATTTGTGGCCTACCTAAGCACTTTTTGACATTTTCATGTTTAGGCTGTGCTACATAACTCGAAAAGCGTTACTAAAAAACGTTTCCCGGTGTATCAAGGAATTAGAAAGGTATAGGAGGTGTGCACAGTCTGTCTCCAGCTGTTGGGCTTCCCTCCAACCCACGTCATAGGGCCGAAGAAAGTCGAAAAGATTTATACGTGTGACAGGGAGTTAGGAAAGTACAGGAGGTTGCCATCAACTCTCAGCTCTCTCGGCCTACCTAGTATGAAGGCATATTAACAATTCGTAGAAGACGGGCCGGCGCCTTTGAATTCAGTGCCGGTGTGGAGATAACAATAAAAATTATCTTCCATCTACCTTCTATCTATCTTTGATCTATCTTCTTCGGTTATTTATTCAAGTAATTGATAAAAATCAATTACTTGAATAAATAACCGATTTTATTTCATTTTATGTCGGTAGTTAACGCAGAGCTAAAACATGAAAATGTCTCACTGTCTTGCTGACTCATATGCAAGAAGTATTTTATATTTTAATTTTCCAACTTGCTGTAATAACTCATATGTATATATATTTATTTAATTTGGGATCTTGGTTGAATTAACTGTAAAGGAAGGCAACATATTTAATGATATTTATAAGTGTAGATTCATAGATTCATTCGACGAAATATGTAAGAAGGGGGGAGAGGGTAAACATAGTAAGAAGGGGGGAGAGGGTAAACATAGTAAGAGGGGGGGAGAGGGTAAACATAGTAAGATGAGCAGATATTTAGGACAGGAAACAATAATTATATCAATTATTTGAAGTGGGTCATCACCCGTATTTTCCCTTATTCAAATTTTAAGGGTTTTATACTTACACACTCAATATAATATGGATAATATGCACAAATGTGTGTCTTATGGTTTGGAAACATATTTATTATTACTTTATCCAGTATTAATGCAAGCCATCCAGTCACCTTATAACAATTGTGCATTTGATTACATATTTTTATAAGGAATTAGATTCCTTGTAATTCTTGTTTTTTTCATTTAAAAAAAACATATTTGAGAACTTTAGTAGGGTCAAGATAAGAGATACATTTATGACAGCGTTGGAAAATCGAAATACTCGGGTGAGGAGCCAATGAGAGTTCGGCATTTTGACATCTAAAAGGTTGCGCCAACAAGGCAAAAAAAAATGTCACTGGCGGAGGAGTATGGCCCGTGACAGCCTAATGGCTTTATTTTTTCCCCTTACATAGTTTAGCCAACCTGAGCTGTCATAATTAAGTCTCTTTTTGATCCTACTATACAGTAGGTGTATATGAAGAATTGGAAGCCATTGTAGTTTCTCAAACTTTTCTACTTTCAAAAAGTCAAAAATTGATGATATCGCCTTTCACTATAAGCATAAATTATAGTAGCTCTTTCTTAGACTCTATTTTGACTGGTTTTGCCTCTGTAGACAACTTTATTTCTGTGTTATCCATTGTGGAACATAGGGGTATTAACATATGATATCATAGTCTTCGGTCCCGGCCTTAAATGTTGAAATAAAAAATACTCCTGAGTGGATTCATTTTGGCGTAACATGAAAATTCTGAGATTGTTTTCTTTTTGATGTGACATGCGTCAAACATGTCAATTTAATTTATGAAAATTTACAAATAACCTTTCTTTTAGCGAATTTTCGAAGAAAATTAAGCTGTTGCAATAGCTTCAACATTTTTGTAATGCAAATTTTTGGAAATTTTCTCCATGAAAATCAGTTTTAGACCATTCTGAATCGATTGCTGAAATTTAACACTTTTTTTTATGTATGTATATATATTTATATCTGTGTCACTCCAGACGATATCTCACCTTAGATGCACTTTAAATTTTAAAATGTCAATAATATCAAAAGAAAGGATGAGTTCGTTGGCCAGTTCATTTAGAGGTCAAATTTTGACAATTTAGGGTGAAAAATAGCATAAAACCGTGTTTTTTCCATTTTACCCCCCCCCCCCCCCCTCTTATATGAAAATATGACAAAAGTATACATAACAACAATTACTGTACTCTTAAAGATCTTTCCAACGACATGCATCTTGAAGGGTAAATACTATTTTGACTTTTGTACCCCGTACCCCTGTGTACCAAAATTTCTTTTCACCCAGCCAAATTCTAAACCAAAATTTTCCTATGTTTTCTTAAGCCAATAATACGGAGATTTCTTTGAAAATTCGCTCATTAAGTCATGGTGAATGACTGGACTTTTTTACTTGTGTTACAAGATTTTATAATACATCGGGATATATATTGACCATCAAAAATATCTGGGCATTTAGCGAGACCTACACCCTCAATACAACATGTCAAATTCATGATGTTATGTTAAGCGGCCCCCACACAGTCAATAGTATTGTCAATATACAAAACTTTTGTATATTGACAATACTATTGACTGTGTCAATAGTATTGACAATACTTTTGTAACAAAAGTATTGTCAATACTATTGACCGTGTGTGGAGTTGGTATTGATATAAAGCCGGTTTCTGTACATTAAAGTTAAAATTATTAAGTGTAATATAATTACACTAATTTTAATAGCAATATTCTGTTTCTTCTCTTCAAGACCTTTAAATTGATGTATAACATGTTATGGTAACTAAAACAATGTTTAGTCACCCGCCATATTGGCCGCCATCTTGAAAATATTAAGTGTCAAAAATCCAAAATGTGTCCAGTGGTCTCAAATGCCGAGATACACCTGTGTGCCGAATTTCATGTTCCTAGCTATAGCAGTTTATGAATTGAAACAAGCAACGGACAGACAGACAGACAGACAGAGCCGTTATATAAGGTTTCTTTTTGTACTTTGTACAGAAACATAAAAACAGAATTGATGAAAATTTGTTATTGAATTGCATATTGACAATAGTATTTTCAATAATATTATTGACAATAATATTGATCGTGTGCGGGGGGGCTTAATTTATTAATAACAGGCTGATTTTTGCACATTTACTAGATCAATAATAGTAGACTGTTATGATTATACTGGCATAAGAAAATCAAGGGGGACCTACGCCCTGAAAATGTCAATTGATATCGCCCCATCTCAGAATTTTCAAAGATAAGAAATTTGTAAGTAACGCTAAAATTAATCCACTCACGATGTTTCGGATGAGTATTTTTTGTTTCAAAATTTAAGGCTGGGATCGAAGAATACTCGTAATAATGTGTGAGTGTGGGCAGACCTTCATCACATCTACTTACACACTTGGAGCACACAACGGGAGCTAGTGTGTGTGAAGTCATATCTTACTGATTAAAAGCAGAAGAATATGACGTACTATCATGAAAACATACAGGACTTCAATAATGAACATAGTCGGTGCAAGGCTCATTATCATCAATGTTGATAATAAACAATGAATTCTCACTAAGAATGGCTTTCACCTCTTCATACAATACTTTACATAAATCCAGTTTTATTTTATCAAATTTTATCAAATTCTATCATATTTAATAACTCTTACATTTTTTTAATTAAACTGATTATTTTAATTTTTATTTGTATAATGTATTTATTTTCACTTTTTAAATTGACACTCTCAGTACGCATAATTTCAATTTAGAAAATATTGCTAATTGAACACAAACATTTAATAATAAATAAATATTTCTTAATTAAAAATTCAATAATAATTTCCTCAAAAAGTATACATATAATACATTAACATAATTAATTTTAAAGTCTTTTATTTATTAATTGTTTTATATAAAAACCTACTTTTTCGGCATTTGATTTAAATTATTTTGATTTTTAGTTATAATTTTTTTTTGTTTATTCAATATTATTATTAATTTTTAAAATTATCATTATTAAATCTCGTAACATTATTTTAAACAAGTAATAAATATAAAATGAATTATTGAAATTAAAAAGAGATTTCAAAAGAAATATAACTTTTTGTTCACAACAGAAAGTATGATAAAACAAGTTTTCTTTATTGAATATATTTTTCCATGTTGAAGGATATTGACGAGAGAAGTTTTCCGATTCAATATTTTCCGGAAGCTCGACACAGTAATGTTAACAAAGTTAATTATGAGGCAATTCAAGACTAGAAAATCAATAATATTAATTTAGAAAGAAATAGACAAATATAAAGATGAAAATACAATTTGATCTCTTCCTCTTCATTCGGTGATGTATCCGGGGCCACATTTATAAACACGGAAAAACTGCCAAATATTATATATGTACATATAATTAAAGTTTTTTTTCTATGTTGAACAAAATTATATTATTTAGGCAAACATTTTCTCAAAAAGCCATGAGATATGGTACGGCAGATATATTCGACCCAGATGTGCTACAGTGTCTTCCATAATAGAGCACTGATAAGTGTCTCTGTACATGTGGCCCCAGATACATCCACTCATGTATGGTTGTACATAACTTGGTTTAGAATTTTCCTTTGTAATTCAAATAATAATCATATTGAAGTCGATATATGGTGATACTATTAGATTCATACTATGGCAAACATAGATTCTAATTGAAAGTTTTTTTTTAATTTTTGTCCGGTTTTTACTTGTGTTTAACTGTTGGTAAACTTGTCACATTTGGTATAGTAGAACCTCACAATAACAGAATTGGCTAATTACAGACAAAAATAATAGTTATTTGTGCAACTAGTGCGCAAAGTGGCACTTTGCTGCACTCGAGAGAAATATTTACGCACGAGGGAGGAAAGGTTTCTCGAGTTGCACATTACATTTTTCCTACAGTTAGTTTTTAATCTGTAAATAAAATATAAAATAATTCAGTGTTCATCAGCATGTAAAAGGTTTTACAATATCAACTAAACCAGCTGTCCTGTTTATAGCCAGTGTTGCCTTTTTTTTCCCCCTATTCAGCAAACCTGACAAGCTCTGCTATTATTTTTCATCATAAAGGCGGAAATACACATGCTAGTTACTCGCACAAAAACATACGAGCAGCTCGCAGAGGAGAGCTACTGGCATGTGTATGCATCAAATAGCATGCGAGTAAAAAGCATGCGAGTAAATCGCACGAAGTTTGATTTTTGTCTTGCCAGTGGCACAAGTCGAGGGGAGGGGGAACTGATAAGGCACGTGTAAACAAGCCTGCCAGCGCAAGTTTGCTAGTAGCTAGCACGAGTCTCCCTCACCCCTTCAGTCTTCAGTTGCGTTCCTTCCTTTCGCGGGTATCTGACAACAACTCATCTACTTTCTCCGGAAGCATTCGAATTTGATTCCTAAAACCATTGACGTCCCCGAACCGCATTTCATTTAGTAGCCACTTACTCGCTCCATGTACCAAATTCCCTTCTAGCTATCCAATCTTTACCCACACTCTTCGTGTCTTTTTATTATTTTTCAAATGTTTTAAAACACAGTTCTTTGCAAGTAACAGAACAATCTGGTTAATTTCATTCCGCACCTATACATTCATAAGGTACATTGAAACAATTAATAAAACTATCAAAATTAATTAAATCAAATACAATTATTTAATAATTTATTCCGGCTAAAAGAAGGCAAGAAACGATTGCCTGTTTCAAAACTAGAACTGTGACAGGAATGTGTATTGTCATGTGCTAGTAGCTGGCACAAGACCGATCATCCGGATGATACTAGCATGCTGTTTCACTGGCAAATGTACACAGCGTCTGCTGCATGCCAGCTACTAACGTGCTAGTAACTCGCCACTGGCATGCTTTTTTACTAGCATGTGTATTTCCGCCTTAACACTTACTCATCAAATTTGATTCTTTTTTTTAGATTGTCTATCTTTACTTTTTTATATTTGATATATAGTGTTTTAATCATGTAGTTAGTTAAAAAACATAATCATTATAGTTGTCATTGTTATTATTATTATTATAATTAGGATTATCTAATCTTTGTTTAGATTTAAGTTCTTTATGTTGGTAAGTTGGAACACTGGAGTGCGGTAAAGTAAAACGAGTGCGGTAAAGTAGTAAGTGGAGGAATGTGCTGTTTTGCGTACTTTTTTGAGCGCGATAACAACCACTTTATCGGTCAACTGTAGGAAAATAATTATAATACCTAATATGATCAATAAGAAGAGTTGTCATTTTTATTTGTATTTCCAAGGAAGAAAGGTCATTGTCTGAATTTAACTAATTGCCAATTACCGTTGGACACAAAATCCCAAAATGACCATCTAACCATAGCCGCTGCATCCACTGCTGTGTGGTTTAGTATTCTTCAACTATCACTTACTAGGCTATATTTTATTTTATTTGCAATAAAAAGTTTATTACTCACTTCTGGTGTTTCGTAGATGTATATCGTTTTGTTTTGCATTATTATAATATGAAATAAAAATTATTGATTATTTTCCGTAATTTCATTGATTATAAAGGACAACTCAGCTCTTATTAGTCGGGTATAGTGAGGGTTCTACAGTAGTTGTGTAACATGCTAGATTAGTTGTTTAAATTCTAGGCTAATCATTGTTGTCTTGAAAAATGTTATTTATCTCCAGTAGGGAGAAAAAGTTATGCTTAGTTAAACCCTAATTATTGATGCTGATTTCAACAACTTGAGTTGATCATTATGGAACTGATGAATATATTCTCTGATGATGACCACTGTAGTTGGCCATCAGTTGGTTTGTGGTTATAATCAGTACGTATGAAACATTATGACATTACAGCTTTTTACAATAAAACTGATAATTTGTTCTGAATATGGTTATATTACCTCTTACAACAATGAATATTGGTGATACAACAATGATTATAACTGGTTGCCTTGACTAAGACTTTGTGGTACCACTTCGTAATTATGACTAGAGAGGTTAAAAAAAGTAACAACAAAATTGTCAATACAATTTTATGACGCGTTCCGACATATAATATCATTTTTAGTGAGCGTAATAATAAAATAGTGTTCACAAAATTGAACAGTGTTCATAAAATTTCGGTGACAATATTGTTACGTTATTATTTTTTTTTTTTTTTAACCTCTCTAGTCATAAGAATCAAACTTAAATTATCGATAATGTTTTTTACAATTTGGGTTCAGAGGGAGAGACAAACCATTTATAAAATCATAATTAAATATACATTATGTTACATATGACATATAATATTATTATTACATATGACATATAATATATTTATATCTATGTATAATTAAAAAGATTTAAAGGAAGACAAAATAATAACGTATTTACTATTATATTTTTATTTTTATTTGTTTATAATTAAAAGTTTTTGTTTTTAAATTATGAGATTTACAAATTAAAAAATAAAGATTTTTGATTTAAACTTATTTATTTAACTCGTTTATTTTATATTTATGTATAATACTCGTTTATTTCTGATTTATTTTAATCTAATTCTTATAAATTTATTTTAAATATATATAAAAGATAGAGAATATAAAAAATTAGATTTTTTTATTTTATTTTTATTTAATTAACTTTAGTTATTTTTTTTTTTATATATATATTTTTGTTTAATTAGTAAATACCTAGAAGCTTTTATCACAGGAGGAAGGGGGAGGGGGTATCGGGACCTATAAAGCAATTATTAGAAATTAATATTCCGACTAGAATTTTAGAATGAAAAAAACAAAAACATGTAAACAAGAATATGTAAAGAAAAACGTTTATGTATTTGATTTTTTTTTTTTAAATTTTATAAGAGGTAATTAGATGCGACGTGTTCTAATGTATTTATTTATTGTATGTTTGGTCAATTCAACGTTAATACTTTATAATTTTGTTCCATTTGTATGTAGACATGAGTATGCCTCGTGAAGGAAGCCAAGTACAGTCGTGAAAGGTGAATTAGAATTTTTATTTCCTCTAAGCTGCCCAAATAATTAAAGAAAGTAATTGCAAATTATTATCGATAAATATTTTATTCGGGGCAAAAGCAGGTTTTTTTGTCGGTCCGGTGGCTGACCCCTGTTTTAAAATAATGATTCAGATTATTCTATAAATGCACAAAAAAATGGTCAAGATAAATCATTTGAAGCCCACAAACACAAAGCGACTCAGGAACCCGTAATACTGCCGCACAATATGATGGGTCTAACCATCTCTAACCACCTCTAACCACCTCTACACAAGTGTGACACTTTGTAGGTTTAGCCAGATCCTGAGTTGCTTAATGTGGGCCCCAAGTGCTTTACTTCTACTCAAAATACTGAGTAACACTGACTCAATAAGGCATCATAAATGGGTCGACCAATAGACAAACCAGTATGGACAGGATCAAATTTGGACCATTGCATAGCAAAGGGATCAGCTGTTTAGGTTATAGTATTATAATGATAGTTTTGTAACATGACAATATAGATTGTTTTGAAACGAGAAATTGGAGATCGTAACAGATTTTAACAAACCTGATTTTGCCAATGTTTATATATATATTGGGCTTTTTACTCACAAGCCATATATTAAACTGAAAATAAATTTTAATACTTTTGATTTACTATTAATTATTATTATTTTTTTTTTTTTTACAATAATTTGTTTATATATTAATAAATAAATACTTTATTTTTAGTTTAATCTATATCTTGTAGAGGGAGTCTGCTTCAGAGATGCTGTGAATCCCGACGTGAAATTGTGAATACAAAACCTCTGACGCGCGGTCCCCTTGTCAAAATATAGATTTATCTGACTCTATCGCAGAAACCAACGCTGTATAGAATTTGACCTTTGTCTTTATAAATATTTGGAAAAAAGCCTTTTTATTTATTTTTTGTTTTCAGGTTTATAAATTTCGAAGAAAAAGCAGTTGATATTTACCAGAGGAAGGATTTTAACTTCTAGTATTGCATTTTTAAGTTTTTATAGTTTATTTTATTTTTGTGTATTGTTATACTCATGGGATTTGTTTGATTTAGGTATGTAATATGTTTATATATATATATATATTTTATTATTTATATGAAGACAATGTTTGACGTAATTTAAAATCGGCTTTTTAAATTCGTAATTTTAAAATTAAATCGTCTGAGGAAATCCATTATAAATTAGGAGAAAAGTAAGTAACAATTTATAAAATTAATTCGAGAAATTTCTTTGAAATTACTTCTCGGTACTGCAGTAGACGTCAACTGTCCAAACTAATGCTTTGTAGGGTGGTTCGGATATTCAACAATTCGGACTATCGAAATTCAACAGAAAAGTTAAAAAGGAAACATGTAAAATGAATTTATCACTTTTGTTCAAAAAGCATGTTGGTTTGTTTATCTGTAATACACAGTGAACAAATATAATTCTACAGCTAACAACCATCATAATAACAATTAATTAAGCGGTGGCTTGTAATGTTTTTTCAATGATGATGCCTTTTGGGATAATTATAAGTTCAGATTACTGACGTTCGGACCTCCGACACTCTACTGTATTACGTATCTATACCGAATTTTAATTTTATAAAATAATAGTTTGTCAGTTTTATTTTGTGTCAAGTACTGAATAAGTACATTACCTAAGTACATTAAACTGTCAATTGACGATGAGTACAACCTACCAGGTAATGGAAACCTGGAATAATAATATATATAATATGCATTTATGCCTGATAAATTCACTTAAATTTCGAATAAAATATTGAGTACAACCTATTAAACATTCTTATAGACAATAGAACACAGAACATTTCCAATTATATTCTAATAAATGTACTTTAAGTTTTGGGCATTCGAGCATTGCTCAGTACAACCTATTAATTGAATTTTGTTAATTAAAAATGAAAATGAGAAATAGGAAATATTGATTCAGTAAATTAACTTGAACAAGATGCTGACAGACAGCCGTACAGTACAACCCAAACAATATTTCATCAATGAACCTGGTATGTTCAGTATATATATATACTGTTTAACTATTAATAAAACTGTCTTTGTCGCATCTTGGAATTGAAACTAGAACCTTTATCATTATAAAAATCATAAATCTTACTAAAATCAAAATGATTTGTTTCATGTTTTAAACGTTTCGTCGTTGAACTTGTTTAATTATTATTTATTTGTTTATCGTTAATATTATTTTATAAGTTTTATTTTATTATTTTATTTTTATTTTCTCCGATTAATTTATTTTACCTCCAGGCGGGAGAAGAAGTTAACTTAACTGCCTGGTTCTTAGGGTGTTAAGTGTTTTAACTGCCTGGCCGAGCCACAGGGAGTTATGACATAACACCCTGTAAATTCAGTGCAGCCAACTTAATTCTAGTAAAAGAACTGCGTTTAAACGGATTTTACGAAGATTTAAGTTGGCAACACTGATTATTACTAACATGGCTCGCAATCTTTTTTTTATCAATTTTTAAAATCTCTCAAATTTTTGCAATCTCTTTTTTAAATTTGCTCGTTTTTATTTAAATATAAAGTTACGTAAAATAGATAAATAAGGAATATCTTGTGTTATAAATTTGTATTTTTTTTCTCCCTTCTGAAGGTAAAATCTTGTACGCACCTCGAGAGCAAAAAGCCATGATTCCCAGAGCAATGCTTAATTCCCTCGGCTTCACTTCAACAATTAAATTCCTTGTTAGCTCGGCTACGCCTCGGGAACAAACATTTAAGTCTCGAGGCGAAGCCGAGAGTGAGCCGAGAATGAGTCAATTCATGATTCCTTTGGCTTTGGCCTTAGGAATCAAGTTGATGGGTCAGGGAATTATGGCTAACTTTACTTTCTAGGTGCGTAAATAGAAAAATACATCTGCCGTTAACATTCAGTTGGACGATACTTCTGGGAGATTTTTAACATTTGTTTACGAATATGAAGTGTTAACATTTTGATTTCTTTATACACATATACTATAAACATTTGAATGTTTGCTTGTTGTATTATTTTATTTATTTTTATTATTTAAATGATTGATTGTTTCGGATGGGCAATGTTTGCTGGTGAGTGTGTGAGGTGGTCCTGTGTGGTAGTTTGACTTGTTGTCGGATTAGAGAAGTCTGTCGAGTTCGTGAGTGACGGATCTGGAATCACTGTCGTCGGATTGATTGTTCCTGGGACGTTCGTCTCCCGACCAGTGATCCATTTCTTCCTTGTGGTGTTCCAGCGCCATCAGTGTGGGGAACAGGCTGTCACATGACCAGCACCTAACAACAACAAATCAAACTATTAAATATCGTTAAGCATTGTATTAACCCTGCAGTGCACGGGTCGGGTCTGTCAGACCCACACTGTTATACTAAGCCTATGGCTCGAACTCATGCTAAAAGACAAAGCGAGAAACATGGAAGGGGGCTCCACGCCCCCCTGGTACAAACAATTGGTCCTTTGGGCCGGTGTGTGTTTGTGTAGTTCTCTGAATGTGGTGGCCATTTTATTATTTTAATTTTTAATTAATTTAATTCTATCTGATCAAATCCCTTACATCCAAGTACGGATCAATTTTTCAGGGCTTGCTTTCTGGTATACAGAAAGGTTTAAATGTTTTGGGGAATTTACCCTGGTACCCAGGGAAGTACTTCATTGTGTTTGTACCAAGGGGCATGAAGCCTTGACCTGGCCACTAATCTTGAATAAAAATAAGGAACAATAATATAGTAAATAAGCGGACTACATACATACCCATGCTGTACCACTTTGACTATATTATCATTACCTATATATAACCTAAAGTGGTACAGCATGGGTATGTATAATATAAGAATTTAGCTGTGGGAGATGTAGAGTGTGTGGGCGGTGATGGGTATCAGAGCTGGGTTAAGTACTTCCCTGGGTACCAAGGTAAGCTCCCTGGGTACCAAGGCAAGTTCCCCGAAATATTCAACCCTTGCTGGGTACCAGAAAGAAAGCCCTGAGAACTTGATCCATACTTGGATGTAGGGGATTGAAATGAATATAAAAATAAAAAATAAAAAATAAAATGAAAATGGCCACCACATTCAGAGAACTACACAAACACACACAGAGCTGCCTCCTCTTATCTTACTTTTTATATAAATTGGAGGGAAAAGCTCATTGTTGCCAATCCTGGCCAGGTTTGCCGCAATATTGCTGAGGGGGCTAAGCCTAAATAAAGAACTTGGAGGTGCCCGTTAGATGTTGGCAGGGCTTTCACCTTAGCTGTACTTTCTTGAGGAAGTAGGTCGGTAGTTGCTGAAACAATTGTTCAAAATTGTCTTTAACACAAAGAGAGGAACATGAAAGTGATGTTGTTGTTCGTGTTCCTCTCTTTGCCTTGTTTAACTTCTGATTCACTTGTTTTTTATATTTCAATGTTTAATTTGCCTTCACTGGCTCTCATATGTTAATTACTGCAGCCTCTTCACTTACATGACATGACTAGTTCTAAATACACAATAGTTGACCGGAGCGAGGTCTTCTCAACAATCTTCTCCTTATTTGTCACGCATTCACGACCAAACGCGTTCCATTTAATTCAAATTTGGCGTAGATGTTGCTTGAACTCATCATAAAACTATACAGGTGCTTGGTTTTTACATGGCCCCTCCAGACGCTCTTATCCTCGAGCGAGGAACGAATATGTGGAGAGGTTGCTCTTGGTTCCTCGCCTCACCCGACTTCGCTTCAGAGGTGTTTTTTTTTCCCAAATCAAAGGGGATACGAGGAACATGGCAATGAGATGCTCGCCACGAAGGGCGAGAGTATGGATGCGAGTACTTCGCCTCGGGTGTCCTCGCCGAGTATAATCGGCCGTGAGTGTGGAGGGGCCTTAACTTGCGATGTTTCTTCTTCTTGCAATGATCGGGTCGAATCTTGCAATTGAATTTTAAAGCAGTTATCCCCAACCGATTAAATTGAAATTTTGCATGCATGTTTAGTTTGGATAATAAGGCACGGTTAGCTAAGTGACGTAATTCTAAATCTAATATGGCGGACTAGTTTTTTAAGCACGCACATGAAATGGGTATCAAATGAAAGGGTTTGCTGAGAATAATACGAATAAAAGCTTGTAAGCGAATTTACGAAGAAAATTAAGGTATTGCAATGGCTTCAAAATTTTTAAAAATTTTCTCCATGGGAATCTGTTTTAGACCATTCTGAATCCATTCCTGAAATTTAACACATTTTAATGTATATATGTGTGTCATGCATGTATATTATGTGTGTCACTCCAGACGATATCTCACGCTAAAATGCAAAATGTAAAATGAGGTCTACGGTGGACAGAACTAGTAGTCTGACTGGCTTCATGGTGCAATCCATGACTCTGTCCATTAAAGTTAATTTGTTTTGCGATGCCTTTACCATGGTTTTATTAAAGAATCTTTTTGATTTTGAAATCATATTAAGTTTTTCAAGGAGTACTTAGACTTGTTTTGATCTTACCCTACTTATATTTCATTAATAATAAAGTCATGATAGTAAGTACCATTTAATACTCGGGTAACTTGTTTTTCATCTTTATTACGAACCTTGTTTGCTTCATTGTCGTATTAAATCTCTTTGAGAGCCCCCCCCCCTTATTGAAATATATATGAGAATATGGTAAGAAGAATCCTGCTTGTGGTTTTATTTTGGAGCAATATATTCTTTGTTTTGTTCTCCCCCCCCCCCCCCCGGTTCTATAGAGAGGAAATATTTTGAAAGGCATAGAAAGGAGAGGATTTAGTCGGGGGGGCTTTGTGTGGCTCTGAGAGGCAAGGACAGCCAGGAGATTTACTCTTCTCTCAGCTTTATTTCTCCCTAGAAGTAAGAAAAGAATTTCCCCACCGGATTGCGAATAATAGTCCAAGAAGCCCTTTCCCCTTTTTTTTAATATGGGGCTGAATAGAGGACTTTATCCTGTGGTTGTAAAAAATAAAGGAAAAATACCTTCTAGATTCTAGATGAAAAGGTTCCACCATATTTGTGGGAAAAGTATTAAGCAACATTTGTTTATAGGAACGAAGTTGCTTATGGCACGTTCTGCAGCCCGGGAGTCAATCCGAAAAAAACCACCAAAGTCACCGTCACAAAATCACCGTCTCGCAACCAAGAGACACGAAATCTACCAATGGCGATAACTTGAGTAAAAGATGACCGAGTTAGTTAAAATTTGGTACACATGTTCATTTTATTAATGCGTATAGGCTGAGTTCGTTAGACAACGTTATCAGCCCAAGCCCAAGCGTTCACGCGCAACACTCGCGTAAACGTAAGCTTCAAATTTAAAATTGAACGGAAAAAATTGTAACTTCATCTATTTAATGAACTAATTATTTAAACGGAAACTTGGTTTCCCGATGTCAATTTCATCCAAGCCAATTTACTCTACCACGGCTAAACAAGTTTCACTTCAAAATATCTGTTCCTAAAATGTATGTCTCGTCAAATAGACCAATGAATTTCTCTTTGCCCGTCTTAAAATTACAATTTTAAATTTGAACCAAGTGTTGCCCGGAACGGATAACTCTCGCCCTAGAACTTAGTCTAAACAATGATAAATTGAATATGCATACCGAATTTCAACTTAATCAGTCGACTTATACTAATGATATCACCGGACTCGTTAACGTTACTCACAGACAAACAGACAGACTCACAGGGTAGATCATTTGTTGAAGTGCGTAGAAAGTGATTAATTACGTACTTGTATTCATTGCGCATGCGCGTCTCATAGTTCTGAACAATTCCTCTTCTTTACCACGCTAGCGCGGTAAAGAAGAGGAATTCTTCAGTTTTACGCACGATTAGCGAGTTTGTTTACATTTAACAAGATTATGACGAATATGAGGAGAATAATACGCCTCCCGAAATAATTCGGCACAAAATACAACTAATGAATTAATGTTATCTTTATCAAAAGAGAAATACGAACTTGTATACTGGAAGTTTTTTTTTTTTTGTATTTATTATTTAAATCTAACAATCGTAGATAAAGTACGGTACGTAACTCGTGCAAAAACGGCATTTTGCATTGCTCGTGTGGTTTTACCACCCTCGCTGTCGCTCGGGTACAAACTCCACATTCACATGCAAAATGCTACTTTCCGCACTCGACGCGTAATGTACTATTAAAGTATTTAGGGAGGTTTATGGGTTTAGCTGTGTCGCTGTTGTACTGTGTTGGTCTCGATGAATACACAAAGCCACAATAATCTTTTCCTCTTCTAAAATTCCAAATTAAATTTTTAGGTGGATGTTTGCTCGGGCATTAGACGAATAAAATAAAATTGTATCGCTGTAGATTGGTGCATGATACGTTTCGTTGTGACTAAAGTTATCCGAGGACTACTGTGTAACAAAATACACTGAATTACCAGGGTTTATTATAAAGAAATATACACGAGAATACGGACAATGGTTTCCAGGGATTTATTTCCGAACCCGCTCCAAAATTAAATTTCTCTTTTATTTTCTTTATTAAAATGAGCACTTTTTGTTGTTTGCGTCCGACTTCAATTAATATAAATTGTAAATGAGATATACATTTTATTCCATGTCTTTATATAATATTAAATGAAATATTATTAATTTTAATAAAATGTAACTTGTTAATATTTTATTGTTTCTCTTACTAAACGACCAGGGCTGAAAGAGAAAAGAACAAATTAAATAAACTTTTATCATTTGTTCGCTCTTTCACGCGGCTATTTTTTCCTGGAAAAGATTTTTTTTATTCTACTTGCGGCAGCAAAATGAGATATTACTGAACTGATTTCGGGTAGGGAAAATGTAAATTTACTGTCTAAGCAGTAAAATCAGGAAATATGTTAATGCAATTGTGTTGGCAATAACAGTTTATAATATATTATCTTTAACATCTATATAGAGGTTTTGTAAACTGTTATCACCCAATAATTTTGTTTATCTACTCACGGCAGCAAAATTAAGCATTGCAAAACTGTTTTTAGGCTGGAAAGTACTATTTCGCTGATTTGTCATTGAAATATTGATAACATGCAGGAATGAAATTGAAGCAATCGTAACAGTTGACAAATATTTCGCTGCCTGGGCAGGAAAAGTACAGTGTTTACCAGTGCGTGTCATAACATCTGTTTTTGTTAGTGTTTATTTTTATTTTAATTTGTGTAATTTTAATTTAGTTTTATACTTTTATTATTACAAAGCGATTTTATATTATTAATGTATTAATATGTTTACCTAAACTTTCATTTTTTTAAAATAAAAAATGCGTGAGTAGATAAAATATTGAATACAAAAAGGCAGCAAAGGAAACATTTCTGCCTCGTGTATTCATTGCCTGATGCCTCGGCAGTCAATTAGGCAAATTACCTTAAGTTACCGTTAATTGTCATAGCTAGTCTTATGGAGACTAAGGTAATCACTCGTCAGTATAATTCCATTTCGCTGCCTATAGTTCCTAGTTACATAAATAAACAATTGTATTTTGTTGTTGTATATCCATTGTTGCTATAGTTTCAGTTTGCTATTCTACTACTATTATTATTATTCCGAAGCTTCTTATTTTATTTTTGTTAATAAACAATTAATTTTAGTTAATATATTATTATGTTATCAATATAACATAATAAACTATGTTATATTAATAAAGATGGTATTTTATTAGATTCATTTTTCTGCTGCCCGTTGATGAAATATTGTATTGAACAAGGCAGTAAAGAAAACATTTCTGCCTGGGCAGTTAATACTCCTAGCCTGCAGCTCGCAAGCTAATCTAATCACTCGTCAGTAAAGAAAAGTTTAGTTACAGAAAAATATCTATTATATTTTCGAGGTTAGGGACAGGGATGATTAAAATTTCGTTAGAGAGAGTAGCGGGGGGGGGGGGGGGGGAGGGGGGTCACTTTCAAACTACATCCTTCTATCCTTCTTTATCCTGAATTCACCCCCCCCCCCCTCCCTCCTTTAGTTCAGGGAAAATTCACTAGAATTTCCCTAACCCCCTTTTTTCCGTGAAATTCAAAGTTATAATTCTATTGGTTTTAAAAACCCTCTCCCTTTGCATTTCATATCTCATTTTGAATTGCTGAACTGAGGGGCGAGCTTCCACCTCTCCCCGGAAAATTTCAATGTTGGCCGTCCTTTCATTTCTCACAAGTTGAGCCCCCCCCCCCCCCCTTGATTTTAAATTCAGTTTTAATTGATCCACGGGCTAGGAGAGAGCTCCCCCCCCCCCTGTTATAAAGCGAACGGCTTTGTGACAGCAAATAGAGGAATATTTTGAAGCCATAGCGAGATGAAGGGGAAAGAGCAAGAATTGAATATGGAGAAGTTTTTAAGTATGAGGCGCAAGAGCAAGTCAGACAGAGTTTTAATGAAGCACGAGGGAGCTAAGTACTAGAAAGTAAAACTTTATATTTGGTTAAAATTAAAAATTCCTACTCTAGTGATAGTAGTAGAAAAATTTGAGTTTTTATCTTATATCGGCCATACTTGTTTGTTTTCAATATGGCTACCTGGAAACAATTTTCAGAGAAAAACTTACATAATCTTGCTGAAAAGAGCTTAAACTAAAGTGTAACATATGAGTACGCATCGACTTGTTTTCAACAACTTTATTTTGGCTATATTTATTTTCGAAATGCCACATCTTTGTTTTATAAATATTATTTACTTAATATTTTCCTACTCTTTAACACCTTTAAAACCATGTATATTACGTATTAATATGAAGCACATAACCTGTAGTACCTTTTAATGTATGTTAAAACATTAAATATTGTTCATATGATGAAAATAATTTCGAAATTTATACGAAAAACAACTTTTTTCCCCCAATTTTCACTATTTTGCTATGTATGTATATCTCTAAATATTTTATCTCTTTACTTATTGACTTACTTTTGAGTTATATTAGTTAATAAAAGTATATCATTTATGTAAATAATAAAACCCGGATAATATTGCATTATAAACATGATATTTTGACATTTTTTTTTTAGATAAAATCGCTATTTTATTGATTTTTTTATTTACCAATTTTCAAATAAAAAGCGGCACCATTTAAAAATATTCCGATTGACCTGAAACTTTTCAAAAATAATTTTTTCATGTATTCGCACAAAGTTAGGGGTTGGGAGCACAAAATTTCAATACTTTTTTTTCACCCCTATGATGAAGGCCCACAGCTAATGAGTAATAATGATGGCGGCTAATGAAAAAGAAATTATTCGTCCGGCATATTAGCTGCCATCGTGAATATATCAAGAGTAAAATGTTACTAGTTACATATCCTTTTTACTTTCTTTTATAAAGAGAAAGTTTTTGAGCACGAAAATTCGATTTTAAGATTTCGATGGATTTACACATTTTGAGGTCCCCTGAGCCAAAACAAAAAATATTGGTTTTTCAAATATTTCTGTTAGTATATATTTATTTGAGTCTTCAGGAAAAAAACGTGAAGCGGCTCCGACGATTTTGATTAAAAAAGTGTAAAGTGTAGTCCATTTGACGAATCTAAGGATATAAGCCGTTTTCCCGGGAACATCTAGTTACTGAAAAAATAGTGTACCGGTCAAGGAGGAAGTGGTGACGCGGGGGTTCATAGCCCCCGCCGGGTGACCTGCTCACGGAGCTGACCGGAGTTCACTCTGTGTCCGCCCTTCTTAGTCAATAGTAGAAATATATTTAGAGTAGAAAGTCAATCACGTGTCTTTAACTATATAACCATAAGTTAAAATAGTAAAGGCGGACGAAGAGAGGCCGGGGTCGATTCCCTGCCCCATTCCTGTTTGTTGCACTTGAGAAAGCATTCCACCCTCGCCTGCAGCTCGTGCCTAAACATTTCTCTCGATTGCAGCAAAGAGCCGCTTTGCTCGCTAGTTGCACAAATTACTACTGTTGCAACGTATCATTTGTGAACAATGTTTCAGAGCTTAATGTATCGTATTTCTAGACTGCAATATTGTGTTTGTTACGTTTATTCTTTTATGCCACGGCTCAGCCGGAAGGGGAGGGGGGTTCGCCAGTGAAAAGGGACCACTGTAAGTGGAGGAACGGGGATATTGGAGAAATGGGTGAGGATAAATCAGAAAGCAGAACAATACAGCGCCACCTCGTCTAGAGTAAGGGGGGGGGGAGAAGGAAAGTGGAGGACAGACGAGGAAATCCCTCCAGGGTAAGTATCGGTGTGTGTGTGTGTGGGTGTGAGAAACTGAGGGGGAATGTGGACAGGGAAGGGTAGGTAGGTGCAGGTGTGGAGTATTTAAGACAACAAAAAAAAACAGGGATGAAGAGAAGGATGGGTATTTAGGTGCAGGTCGTCTGGATAGGTGGACGGAACTCTTGAGAAGGTAGGAGGAGATTACTCAATTCAGAACGTTCTCTATCCCTTTAACGAGTCAGTCTACTGGATCCCAATAGCTATAATCCCAAAATACATTATAATAACACAGGGTGAGTAATAACTTAAGTTCATACACATTAAATGATAATCTCATAAAAGAACTAGATATATTTAACATAACAATAAACTCCCAAGCCCAAAAATGTATTCTATATAAATAAATGTCCCTCAGGACACTAACAAAAAAAAATCTATATATGTATATATATCAGTAAAGTCGCGACAATCAGCGATTACTCAAGAAAACTACTAATTAATTTGCACATATAGGTTTTTTTCTTTTTTTTTTTTTTGTTCCTTGTAATCTTATTAAACAGAAAATTTAGAAACTTAACAGTAACCACAACAACTAAATAATTAAGATAATAATAACCACAATAGTAACCCTAACCACTAGATGATAATTAGAATAATAATACATAACCTTTCATTGGTTTACTCCAATAAATATTATATAAACATGTTTCCCCAAATAGAACAAGCAACAAGTAAATAACAAATAAAGTACATATATAAATCTATCTCATTCCCAACAACATATATGGTAATTTGCTCTTTACTATATCCTAAATAAACTCACCCTAAAGGTAACAAACAAACTATAAAGATAAACCCCAAGAGCCATAAACAATTTCCAATGAATGACATATAGGTACTGACATTCTAATTAGCAGACCAATATTAGCGGTCGTACCATACACCGACCAGAAAGTATAAAATGGATATAAAAAGAAATAATAACTTAGTGACATGCAACAATATAGTTTCGCCTAATATATCTATGTTATTGATTACCTATATTTCGAGATCAATTAACTCAGGTAATTTCATGCTTAACAATATTTCCAACTGGACAGTCCCCAGTATGAGTGATAGATTCAAATCCCCAAGAAAACACCCCAGTATTTTTAACACATCCAAAATGGAAGAAAAATAATAATGAGATAAAGTCTGGTACCTTGTTATCGAGGTTACGACCTCAATTTAACTTTTACCCACTTCGGCGAGTGATGGTGAGTAGAGCTTTATCCTAGTTAGACATAGGGAGCCTGTTGAGCGTGTCCGTTTTCCGCGGGTGGTGCGCACTTTAAGTCTTTCACCAAACGTTTTCCATTTTTATTCTTATTTTAATTAGTTTCTTTTTTTTTTTTTAAGAGTTCCTCCAAAGCAGCCGATTCTCCACGATTCCGGACCTAGCCGAAATAAATGGTTACTATAATGTCTAGAAAGTATGGGGGTTCACACTCGCACGTAACAACACACGTAATCTCAGCCTATCGAGTAGCGTATCACACCCAGAACCTTTCCTTACTGGGTCCCCCAGCAGACTGACTCGTCTCGTCCCTAGCTTTATCGCTCCCGGTCAAAGTTGACTTCGGTAAACAACCTAGATCCCTTATCTACCTAGGATTATAATGACTCATAAACATCGTATATTATAACGCTATACATGAGCCATTATAAACCGGACCTGGACAAAACAAAATAACAACCCAATATTTATAAATTGGTATCAAAGAGACCCCTCCTCGGAAAGAAGAATGCCTGGTAGGGAGAGTTATAGATAGGAACTTTAGATTAGAGGATAGGAGTGATGGGAAAGGCTAGGGAATGGAAATGGAGGACTAATGATATGGGTTTTCTTCTGGCTCATCCTGATTCGAAGTCTTCAGATCCTTTATATGCCATACGCCGATCGGTTGGCCGGCCTCATTCACCAGTTTGTAAGTGAGTGGGGACACTTCCTGTTGGACAATACACCTCTCATATCTTGGTGCCAGTTTAGCGGAAAAATAATTTGCAGCATTAGACAGAGGAAATGTCTTTTTCCAGACCTCCTGTCCTACATGGAGCA
This sequence comes from Gerris lacustris, assembly GCA_951217055.1. Taxonomy (NCBI): domain Eukaryota; kingdom Metazoa; phylum Arthropoda; class Insecta; order Hemiptera; family Gerridae; genus Gerris; species Gerris lacustris. The sequence goes on from OX578286.1 coordinate 438,009, forward strand.
CGGCATGTCTTCTTCGGAGGTTGTAGCGGGTTTCTTGCTTTCCGTGTGCCCTCTGCAAACGCCGTTTGACTTCCGCCATAACCGCTGGTAACCCTTGGATTTCTTCCTGTCGCTTCGACGTCGGCTCCATTACCGCCCCTTCCTCTTCCTCCGGTAGGGTTAGATGTTGTTCTCCTGAAGAGCAGACCTTCCTTCCGAAGTTCAAGTACCCTGGACTATATCCTGTACCTTCGTGGGTAGCTGTATTGAGAGCAAACTGAAGTTTCCGTATCAGTTTGTCCCATTTCCGATGATTGTCCTTAATGTAAGAGGCAATCATATACTTAATAGTCCGGTTCACCCGCTCTGTAGGGTTACACTGGGGACTATAATACGGGGTGAACCTGATCTTCACGCCATATTCGTCCATCCGGCGTCGAAATTCCTTACTCCTGAATTGGGGTCCATTGTCACAAATAAGTTGTTCTGGAACTCCATATGAGAGAAGAACATCGTTTTCGAGATGTCTCCCGATAGATCCTGAAGTGGATGATCTCAGAGGAAATAGTAAGACGAATTTGGTAAGGTAGTCGGTAACAACCAACAGAAACCGGTTTCGTTGCGATGAAGGAGGAAAAGGTCCCATTAAATCCGCGGAAACGGTTTGCCAGGGTCTAGTCGGAATTCTTGGCTTTCCCATAAGTCCTTTTGGCTTACTCTGGTCAGGTTTAGTGGCTAAACAAGTCGGGCATCTCCTCACATACCTGGTAATATCCGTTGCCATTCCTGGCCAATAATAGCTCTCACCTATTCTCTTCTTTGTTTTAAAGATACCAAGATGTCCAGCCGTCGGCGCGTCATGGTGGTCTTCTAGTAGTTTCCTTCTCTGCTCCTTGGGAACCACTATCTTCCACGGATCTTCCCCCGGAATCAGGCTGGTCCTCACTCGACGGGATAGACGTCCCTCTTCTATTCTCCACAATGGGAACTTATCTGGGTTTTCTTGAACTCTATCCCGGGTTCTAATGTACCAGTGGTCTCTTAGGTTTGGTCCCACGTCGATGGCCAAACACTCTCCCTCCATAGCTCTGGAGAGGGCGTCTGCAACCACATTTGTTTTCCCCGGTCGGTGTACAATGTGGAAACGATATTGCTGAAGGCGAAGTGCCCATCTTGCCAATCGTCCGCTCGGGTCTTTTAAGTTTTGTAACCAGACAAGCGCATGGTGATCGGTGACGACTTCAAAGTCGGATCCCTCGAGATATGGCCGATATTTCTCGATAGCCCAGAGAACGGCCAAACACTCCAATTCGGTAGCTGAATAGTTACGCTCCGTTTTCGATAACGTTCTACTGGCATAGGCGATCACCCTTTCACCTTCCGGTAGGTTCTGCGACAGAACCGCACCTAGTCCCATCCCTGATGCGTCGGTGGTTAACGTAAAGCCGTAGTCAAAGTCGGGGCCTGTAAGAATGGGTGCCGTGACCAGTTTCTCTTTTAGGGTGTTAAAAGACTGCTGTCGCTCCTCCGTCCATGCCCATTTTTCACCCTTCTTTAAAAGCGCGGTAATTGGTGCTATGACTGAAGAGAAGTCTGGTACAAACCTCCGGTACCATGAGGCCATTCCCACGAAGCGTCGGACTTGTCTCACGGTTTTCGGTGTGGGAAAAGAGACTATGGCCTTTACTTTATCCGGGTCCACCTTTAATCCATGCCGATCGACTACATAGCCGAGATAAACCAGCTCGGATCTACAGAACCGGCACTTCTCCATGTTTAAGGTAAGACCGGCTGCAAGAAGTCGCTGAAAGATCTTCTCCATCACTTCTAAATGTAACTCAAACGTCGGGGTGCATATTATTATGTCGTCGAGATAGACCCAAACGTAGGGCTCTAAATCTGCCCCGAGTACCTCATCGATAAGACGTTGCCACGTGGCTGGTGAGTTGTGTAAGCCGAATGGCAGTCGGCAAAATTGGTAGAGCCCTCTGCCAGGAACTGTGAAGGCGGTAATTTCTTTTGACTGCTCGTCGACGGGTACCTGCCGGTAAGCTGTTTTGATGTCCAGCGAGCTTAGATATCTTGCATCTCGTAACCTGTCTAATATCTGGCTTATGTAGGGGAGTGGGTAGGCGTCGCGCTTAGTCACGGCGTTGACTCGTCGGAAGTCTACGCAAAACCTATAGGAACTGTCAGGCTTGCGAACCATTACGACGGGGCTCGACCAGGGACTCTTCGAAGGTTCTACTACTCCCTCTTTCAACATTTTATCTAGTTCATCTGACATGGCTCTTTGAACTACAGGTGAGACAGGGTAGTACCTCTGTTTAATTGGGGTCGCCCCCGCGGTGTCAATAATGTGTTTGACTCGGGAAGTACAGCCTAGTTTGGTCCCCATTTTTATAAGATAGTCCTGTACCAGTCTCTCCAAGTTTTGGCGTTGCTCTTGACTCAGCACCTCCATGCTGGTAAGCCCTTCAGCAACTTGAACCGACTCCACCTGATCGCTAATTGTCCATGTCCCTTTACTTAGGTTAGGTACTATCTTCAAGGCTTTCCAGAAGTCCAATCCCAGAATTAATGGGGTCCTTAAAGATGGCACTACCATCACTCTTAAAATTTTCACTTCGCCTCTGACTTCAAAAGGAACATCTACAAGCTTTTCGATTGGACATCGACCCCCATCAGCGACAGTTACAGCTTGCCCGTCTTCTTGGTATTCGGCAAGTCCCAGGTGTTGAAGCTGGGCCCATCCCCTGGCTCCTAACAAGGTTCTCGACGCGCCGGAGTCCAAGAGTCCACGAATTCGTTCACCGAGTATATTCACGGTCATGTATGGTCTCTGGTCGCTGCCACAAGCTTTCTCTAAGTTGCCAATGTAGTCGACTAGGTGTTGTACTCTCACGGTATCCAACCATGCTTCCCACTCTGCTTTTGTGGTCCTCGGTTTCTGAGTCTTGCGCGGGATTAAGGAGGGACCTAACTCCTTCGACCCGCCATAACGTTTCCCGATACCTTTTTGTCACATCTAGGACAGCTTCCGTTCTGAAGATCTCGGTTTCCGCAGCGTGGACAGAACAGGAAGGACATCTTCGGACACTTTAAAAATGGATGCCCCTCCGCGGAACAATTCCAGCAAATTAACTTCCTTCCGCTATTTCTGGTCACAGGTCTGGCTCCTGACGTATTGAAACTACTAGAAGACGTTCCCGGTCTCGGGGGGCTCGGACAAGGAGACTTTCGGAGACTCAGCTTTGGGCTTCGCATGCACCTCATCGACAGGAATGTCTCGTTTCACCGGTCGCTTGTCGGTGTTTGGTAACAAGTCTCTGGGATCCGGTTTGTAGACTAAGTCTGGTTCGAGAAGGGATGTAGTTGAGGTAGAAGGAGGTCGGAATCGTTCCATGTGGATCCTATCCTTTTGGAGCTGTCTTCCTTCCCTGACTAAGTCGTCAACAGATCGTATTTCCGGCCATCTTAGTCTACCGAAGTAATACGGAGTTACATTTCTTCTCAAAATACTTAGTTTTCGAGACTCAGGGAGAGGGTTAGGCAATCGAGAGAAGTAAGTCTTCATAATTGCCACGTAAGTGGTAAATTGCTCCGTCTCCCCCTGAGTTCGAGCCATCAGTTCGCGCAGAAGGTCCTCTTCATAGTCATCATCCTCGTATTCTTCTTTCCAGAGAGTGACTAGTTCCTCCCAGTTATGGACGTCCTTCCTAACTGACTTGTACCAAATCAGCGCAGGGCCTTCGAAAAGGTCAATTGCCGAGTTAAATAAATCGCCGTAGGACACGTTTCTGGCATGAACTAGGTGATCTATTTCATCTAGAAATGCCCGGACACTGGTACCGTCAGATTTCCCAGAGAACTTGACATTCCAATCCTTAGGTGGAATCTGTCTGCGTACTGTTTTCTGTGAACTCGATTTTTCCATACTACCTAGTTGCCGCAAGAGTTCGAGGTACAGGGATCGGGTTGACAAGTCTTCCTGAGTCCCATCTACAACTGTGGGTCGACTCCTACTAGGTCCTACTCCCGAAACCGTGTCGAGTTGAATAAGGGGTTCGTCCCTGGTGGTCGGTTTTCCCCGAGGACTTGACGTGTCGGTTGTGTTTTGACGTTGGGGTCGTTGGGGCGTTACTCCTAGAGGCAAGCTACTTCCTTCTTCTTCGTCCACATCTTGATCAATAAGGCTATGTTCCATCCGTCCTGGTTTATCTCCAAGCCGTTCTAGCAGATTACATGATACAACAAGAAGATTACTCCTTTTATCAGCATAACCTTCCTCGCCCGGAATGCGTTCTATCCGATTTATTACATGTGTTACCAGGGTCTCGATACGGATAAATTGGGTAACTCTGTGATCCACTTCATATTCCTCCAATAGTCGATTGGCCTCTAAAAGTTTGTCCCCTATAGTTACTAATTCCGCGTCCCAGTTAAGTCGAAGAGGCGACGAGTTAAGCAGACGACCTTCCTTTTCCAGCTTCAATAATCTTCTAAGAGATTTCCTCATTTCGTGGACTCCTAAGACTCCAATAATGCCCCGAACACGAAGTTCATACTCGATTTCATCCTTGAGTAATCTATCGATATCCATTTCCAACCGATGAATGTATGAAAAAAAATATCCTGACAAAAGATCCTAATAAAATAATAAGAAGGAAAAAAAATAGCTTACAAACCCAGTAGTTACTTCCACGAAGCTACTAGGCCCGCACCAACAACTTATAAAACTTCCAAGCCCCACGTTGGGCGCCAAACTGTTACGTTTATTCTTTTATGCCACGGCTCAGCCGGAAGGGGAGGGGGGTTCGCCAGTGAAAAGGGACCACTGTAAGTGGAGGAACGGGGATATTGGAGAAATGGGTGAGGATAAATCAGAAAGCAGAACAATACAGCGCCACCTCGTCTAGAGTAAGGGGGGGGGGAGAAGGAAAGTGGAGGACAGACGAGGAAATCCCTCCAGGGTAAGTATCGGTGTGTGTGTGTGTGGGTGTGAGAAACTGAGGGGGAATGTGGACAGGGAAGGGTAGGTAGGTGCAGGTGTGGAGTATTTAAGACAACAAAAAAAAACAGGGATGAAGAGAAGGATGGGTATTTAGGTGCAGGTCGTCTGGATAGGTGGACGGAACTCTTGAGAAGGTAGGAGGAGATTACTCAATTCAGAACGTTCTCTATCCCTTTAACGAGTCAGTCTACTGGATCCCAATAGCTATAATCCCAAAATACATTATAATAACACAGGGTGAGTAATAACTTAAGTTCATACACATTAAATGATAATCTCATAAAAGAACTAGATATATTTAACATAACAATAAACTCCCAAGCCCAAAAATGTATTCTATATAAATAAATGTCCCTCAGGACACTAACAAAAAAAAATCTATATATGTATATATATCAGTAAAGTCGCGACAATCAGCGATTACTCAAGAAAACTACTAATTAATTTGCACATATAGGTTTTTTTCTTTTTTTTTTTTTTGTTCCTTGTAATCTTATTAAACAGAAAATTTAGAAACTTAACAGTAACCACAACAACTAAATAATTAAGATAATAATAACCACAATAGTAACCCTAACCACTAGATGATAATTAGAATAATAATACATAACCTTTCATTGGTTTACTCCAATAAATATTATATAAACATGTTTCCCCAAATAGAACAAGCAACAAGTAAATAACAAATAAAGTACATATATAAATCTATCTCATTCCCAACAACATATATGGTAATTTGCTCTTTACTATATCCTAAATAAACTCACCCTAAAGGTAACAAACAAACTATAAAGATAAACCCCAAGAGCCATAAACAATTTCCAATGAATGACATATAGGTACTGACATTCTAATTAGCAGACCAATATTAGCGGTCGTACCATACACCGACCAGAAAGTATAAAATGGATATAAAAAGAAATAATAACTTAGTGACATGCAACAATATAGTTTCGCCTAATATATCTATGTTATTGATTACCTATATTTCGAGATCAATTAACTCAGGTAATTTCATGCTTAACAATATTTCCAACTGGACAGTCCCCAGTATGAGTGATAGATTCAAATCCCCAAGAAAACACCCCAGTATTTTTAACACATCCAAAATGGAAGAAAAATAATAATGAGATAAAGTCTGGTACCTTGTTATCGAGGTTACGACCTCAATTTAACTTTTACCCACTTCGGCGAGTGATGGTGAGTAGAGCTTTATCCTAGTTAGACATAGGGAGCCTGTTGAGCGTGTCCGTTTTCCGCGGGTGGTGCGCACTTTAAGTCTTTCACCAAACGTTTTCCATTTTTATTCTTATTTTAATTAGTTTCTTTTTTTTTTTTTAAGAGTTCCTCCAAAGCAGCCGATTCTCCACGATTCCGGACCTAGCCGAAATAAATGGTTACTATAATGTCTAGAAAGTATGGGGGTTCACACTCGCACGTAACAACACACGTAATCTCAGCCTATCGAGTAGCGTATCACACCCAGAACCTTTCCTTACTGGGTCCCCCAGCAGACTGACTCGTCTCGTCCCTAGCTTTATCGCTCCCGGTCAAAGTTGACTTCGGTAAACAACCTAGATCCCTTATCTACCTAGGATTATAATGACTCATAAACATCGTATATTATAACGCTATACATGAGCCATTATAAACCGGACCTGGACAAAACAAAATAACAACCCAATATTTATAAATTGGTATCATGTTGTTTTCAACTTTCTCATATACCTATTATTTGTAAAGAGAAAGTATTGTTATGGCGCGAAAATTCGTTTTTGACATTTTGATGGATAAACACGTTTTGAATTCAAACAAATTTGAGTTTAAAAAATGTAGGTGTGTGGTGCCTAAACTATACTGGGCTTATTTTGGTGAAATTTGGCATACAGGTTCAGAAAGTCAAACCCCGAAAAGAAATCGAAAATTTAATTTTAGAAGTCTCATAGCCGAGGGTTATAAGTTATAAGGCACCGATTGGAGATAGAAGCTAGTAGAAGGTTGGAGGATCGGATACAATCTCGGAGGAAGGCATTTTTATAGGTATTTCCGGCAGATCTGGTTCGTCTTTTCCCTGATAAATAGCCTGGTTACGCTACTTCCCCCACTCTGACTTTTATAATGCTTCGTAATGCTCGTAGAGAAGTGAGAAAGAACAGCCAGTTTGTCGAGCAGCTGTAGCAAATAGTACATTACGCGTCGAGAGTGGAAAGTAGCATTTCGCAGAAGTTTGCACCCGAGCGACAGCGAGGGTAGTAAAACCACACGAGCAATGCAAAATGCAGTTTTCCCACGAGTTGCTTGCCGTACTTTATCTACGATTGTTGGATTTGAATACTAAATATAGAAAAAAATGAATAAACTTCCTGTATGTAAGTTCGTATTTCTCTTTTGATAAATATTACATTAATTCATTAGTTGTATTTAGTGAATTAATTATTAATAAATAATTATTTAATTATTTCGGCAATTACATTTACTGTCGAGCGATGCGAGACAGTAAATATTGCCAAGGTAAAGAAAAAACACTTCACAGTCGTGTAGCATATGCTGTTTTTTCCGAGGTAGCAGACAATGAAAAATCATGAAATATTAATCAATATAATAATAACAAATATTAGTACATACTAATTAAGATTTAAAAAAATGAAACCTTAAAAAGAGGTTACACTGTAAGAAAAGATAAATAAAACGCATTGACATCTAGCGGATTTTAATCGTACCAAGAAGCTATCTACAAAGATTGCAGCGCTAAAAGGAAAGTTTTGATAGCTACCAGCACGAAATAAACAATTTTTTACGTCCTATGACCTAAAAAATGTTTTCTTTACAGCTAGGAGTAATGGAAAGAGTTTTTAAGTCCACGTAATGAAAAAATGGATTTTAGCTGTCTTTTAGGCTCTAAAGTTACTATTTCACAGCCTACCACGGAAAAAAGTTATTTCAGCAGTCCGAAAACCAAAATGTAAAAAATCACAGGGAAGTACTTGCGTCCAAGTACTTTTTAGGGTTTTGTAGAAGATGTTGCATGCCCGTTATGTGATTATGATTTTATTCTTCGATCTCAAGGGTCCGGGTTCGATCCCCCGGGGGGTCACAATGTTTTTCATCGGTAATAACGACTAGAAAAATTCATTTTTTCAGACCATTTCCATTGCTTCACCATAAGGTATAACCATGAATTATTTCGAAATTTTAGGACCACCCGTTATATAGTGGTTGGGGAGGGGGGACATTTTTGGGGTATTTTGACTTATAAAATTAATAAAGAATAAAAAATTTAAAAAAGCAAATATATATTTGAATCCTACTCTTCACCAGCTTTCATATGATACCCAATTCAAAATTTTAAAAAAATAAAATTTTTGGCGCACTTCAAATTTTCGCGCCTAAAATTGGCAATTTTTGAAAATTTGGGATGAACTCCCGGAATTTTCATCGCCCCACAATAAGGCATTAGCATGAATTATTTCAAAATTTTAGGACCAGCTGAAGTATAGTGGTTGGGGGGGGAAAAATTTTTTTTGGGTATATTTTGATTTTTTTACCCAATAAGGAATGCAAAATTTAAAAATGTATATATATCTTTGCGTCCTACTCTTCAGCAGCTTTCATTTGATACCCAACTCAAAATTTTAAAAAAATAAAATTTTTGGCGCACTTCAAATTTTCGCGCCTAAAATTGGCAATTTTTTATAATTTGGGATGAACTCCCGGAATTTTCATCGCCCCACAATAAGGCATTAGCATGAATTATTTCGAAATTTTAGGACCAGCCGAAGTATAGTGGTTGGGGGGGGGGAAATTTTTTTTTGGGTATATTTTGATTTTTTTACCCAATAAGGAATGCAACATTTACAAAAGCTTATATATATTTGCGTCCTACTCTTCAGCAGCTTTCATTTGATACCCCACTCGAAAATTAAAATAAATATAAATTTTTGAGTTTACAACATTTTTGCGAATTGCGCATGCGCATATTTAATTTTGAACTTCTGTATATTTTTCCTGTGGTTGGGTCAAAAAGTTGCACCTGTATTTCAAATTTCAGCTCTTTAGCTTAAACGGTTCGGGCCCTATGAACCAAAGAGCGACGGACAGACGGACACATCACCCTCGGCATAAGGGTTTTGAGAAGAATCTACAAAACCCTAAAAACAATGGTGACAGTCAGTTTGATTTCTGATAAGACAACATAACCTGACAGATACGAAAAATAATGTTAAGTCGTAGTACATGGAATCCAAAACGTCAACTTCTTGTATTTTTACAACAATTAAAGTTACAGATTTAGTAGCCAGGCTGCGCGAGCTAATCTCTCTAAAATTATTATTTAATTGTAATCGATTAATTTGATATATAAATCAAGCAATTTAGTTGTCAACAAACATATTACGGGAGGTTTCAAAGTTACAGAGTAGACACCATGCAGCGTGCAGCGAGCAGCGTGCAGCGAGCAGCGTGCAGAGTGCAGCGTGCTCTGTGTTCAGCCAGAACAATCCCTTCAATCATCTGAAATAACCTGCCAACAGATAACAACGTAACAGTGCAGCAGTCGAGAATATCTTGCCTTAGACTTAATTGAACGGCTCAGATAAACAATCCGGTTTTTTAGTTCACTGTTTAATTGAACTGTCGTTCTTTCTCTTTCCCTGGAGGCTTTAATCACTCCGAGAAATATTGGACCCAAATAGGGTCTAAGGTCTAAAGTATCCGGTTTATCTGATAACAGAACAAGGTCTCGATGTAACTGTTGGTTCTTATCTATATTTTATCTAGTGCTCATAAAAATAGTTTTTAGGAGGCGCATCCTGGATAACAAAGATTTTTGGTCCTTATATATTTTTGTATCAAATGTTATTTGCGATTTTCTTTTTTCTTGCGAGACCCTTGTCAAACACTGATTTCTTTTCTCTTTTTTTCTTATGAATTGAGGTGTTTTTGTCTTGTTTCCTTCTCGGCCCGAGACCGACCCTTTATTCCTTATTGTGTGCATTCATAAAACTCACAAAGGGGCTCAACATAAAAAAAAGTGAAAACCCAGAGAACAACGTAAAGAAAATGAGAAAAATACAACACTCGGGCTGAGGACGCTTCGCTGCGACTCCTCGTCCCGAGGGAATAAATGTGTCGCTAGAAAGACAAAGAGGGGGGGGCTCCTGAATGTGGGTGCGCAATACGAAAAAACAATCCTGAGAAATCCGAGCCAAAAAAGAAATGAAAGAAAAGTGAAAAATAGAAAATATCCCTGATGAAACAAGCTAGATGTCAAGGGGAAAATTCATACGAGAAAAAATTCAAATAGAATTAGAAAAAGTATGTTTCTTCTTACCTTGGCCCCTTAGCCGTAGTTTTCATTAATATTGTAATTTTACAGCTCACAATTATCTTCTAAAACAACATTGTTTTTTTGTATTATATAATTTGTTTCTTGCGAGCTTACAAAAGGTGTCAGAACCTATGTTATCGTTCTAAAGCACAGACATTTTTTCAGGTCTCCAAATTCATAAATTCCAAGAAAGAAATCCGTTTCATATATCAGGGACAATCCTCAGTTCCAGGTCTGACTGTCTGTCTGTCTGTCTGTCTGTCTGTCTGCCGTTCAATTACCGCGAACCTTATCTTGAGAACTAGTCGCCCAATTTAAAAAAATTGGGTGGGCGGATAATTAGGCTGCTATTGTCATAATAATTTCAACCTTCTGCCCTCATTTGTTTCACTTCAACAAGCACACAATAGTTATTTATGCACCTAGGGAGTAAAGTAAGCCATTATTCCCTGAGAGAAAAAGTTGGTTCTTGAGGCGAAGCCGAAGGAACCATGGTCCCTAAATCCCGAGGTGAAGCCGAGGCAATTAGACTCTTTAATTCCCGATGTGCAGCCGAGGGAATAATTATCGCGAGGGGAATAATGGCACTTTACTCACGAGGTACATACAATATTTTATCTCCAGTAGGAAGAAAATACACATTTTCGTCCATTGCACAGTTTTTATTTATTATTTTAATAAATAACAAAAATTATTAGTACTTTTAATAGCAGATATAAGAGATTTAATATTAAAAACAAATAAGAATTGGAATTAAACTCAAATAGAAGGTTATTTAGATGTAGGTTATAAACAGAGATAAACATGGTCAAAAAAGCGCAGTGCCGCCAACCTGATTTCAACAACTTCATTACATTAGCCATTCATTTTCTACTATTTATAAAATAATTAAGTTGCAATCTTTACTTTTTTGCCCTACTTTACTTTTTCGCCCTACGTTTACTTTTTCTCCCTACTTTTTGAGTTCAGGGATGAAAAGACCTGTTTTAGTCCCTTTAAAGTAATTCAAAATCATAACTTTTTTTCCCTACTGGAGATAAACACGTTTAATTATTCCTATATCTTCTAATGTACTCATTTCATTTCTATGAAATTTGGATAATTTGTCGAAAGTAGTCCGTAGATAGCCCCAGATATATTTAAATCTTAAACGTCAGCGCTTATTAAAGTTGCCTAAATTGATGAATTTGTATAATATGGATCAATATACAAATTCTGAAACCCGAGCTACCTCCTGTTAGCCCCTAACCACCTATATCCACCTCTAACCACCTCTAACCACCTCTATCCACCGCTAACCACCTCTATCCCCCTCTAACCACCTCTAACCACCTCTAACCACCTCTAACCACCTCTAACCACCTCTAACCACCTCTATCCACCTCTAACCACCTCTAACCACCTCTAACCACCTCTAACCACCTCTATCCACCTCTAACCACCTCTATCCACCTCTAACCACTTCTTACCACCTCTAACCACCTCTAACCACTTCTTACCACCTCTATCCACCTCTAACCACTTCTTACCACCTCTAACCACTTCTTACCACCTCTATCCACCTCTAACCACTTCTTACCACCTCTAACCACCTCTAACCACTTCTTACCACCTCTATCCACCTCTAACCACCTCTAACCACTTCTTACCACCTCTATCCACCTCTAACCACCTCTAACCACTTCTTACCACCTCTATCCACCTCTAACCACCTCTAACCACTTCTTACCACCTCTATCCACCTCTAACCACCTCTAACCACTTCTTACCACCTCTATCCACCTCTAACCACCTCTAACCACTTCTTACCACCTCTATCCACCTCTAACCACTTCTTACCACCTCTAACCACCTCTAACCACATCTAACCACTTCTTACCACCTCTAACCACATCTAACCACTTCTTACCACCTCTAACCACCTCTAAAGGCCTACCTACACGGTCAAAATGTTTGCACAAACATTTTGACCGTGTATATGGAGCTGTTTAATGTTTGGGCAAACATCAGGATTGCGCAAACATTTTGCTCTAAATGTTTGATGGTGTATGGGGGCCTTAACTTGCTAGTTCTATACTTAAAACAAAAGCGTCTCATTTTGCATGTCGTTTACTCCGTGACGGAAAAGTTGGTTTGATCACAAAAACAAATCCAAACAATCGCAACAGAAACATATTTATGTTGAAATGAAGTGTTATTGTTCCAAATGTAAACCAGGGCATGCGCAGCAACAGGAAAAGGTTCTATAACACTGCACGCCTTATAACAACTTAAATCTAAAGGGAAATTCTAAAGAAAGATTTAATTAATTTACAATTTATTATTATTTAAGTCAAGAGCTATTATATATTTTAGTGAAGGTGCTGGTTTTGTTTGGAAAAAAATACAATTTGACGGAGTGAGGCTTCTTACGAATAAATATAAACAGGTTTGAGCGTCAGATAAATTAATTTCCTTCTCATGAACCTACGAAGCGTAAACAATAATAACACGTTGACTTTGAACTCGCTTCTAAATCATAATCACAGCACGAGATTTTTCAGACTTAAAAAAAAAAACTAATTTCCCTCTTTGAAAGCGTTCTTTGAGTCGAAATTGACGGTGCCCTTATTTCCTTTTCTTTCTTATCATTATATTTTTTTTTTCTTACGTTAGTAATTGAAGGTTAAGTGTTTTTTAAAAGGAATTTTCCCTTCTTTTATGAAAAATGGCTCTGTTTAAAGTTATTTTAATAAAGGAGAGTGTTGCTTGCTACCTGGAAAAGTTGCCGAAGCGGTAACTTGTACGCAACGGAAGAAGAACAAAGTATTGCATATTGAGCATGCCATCGTGTGCCCATATCTCTAACAGAGAACGGAATCTCTGCATTTAGTTCTCTTTTATCGTTATATACCGATGGATAACGCTTGTAGTTTATGAATTTAAAACTTTAGTATCCCCTTTCACACTAGTGATTCCGGAATCCGATTGACGAGTGAAAGTCTCAAACAATACGAAGTGGCACCGTTGAGACTAAGATTCCGGTAGATGATGGGTGTAAAATTCTCAGATGCAGCCGTCAGGGACGGTAGGCTGCCCCGACTCCAAGCAGCTCATGTACACGGGCTCATACAGACTACAGGTTTCGAATCGGTTCACACTCAACCTGTTTTCTATTTATTAACGTTAAAAGAGTCGGCGTGTGGGAGCACAAGTGGGGAGAGGGAGGGGAGAGGGAGGGGAAGAAGCGACTCGATCTTCATACTATTTTGAATCTCAATACGAATCGCTTTTCCGAATTGGATTCTGGAATTTTTGAGGTATTGATAATACCTTATTTTCATTAGTTGTTATATACCAGTTCCTAATATCACTCTTAACGCCCTGTAAGCAGCGTTTACATTGCCTTAGAAACACGGCTTAAATTGAACTGCGGAAATAAACAGTGAGAAAGCTTGGAAGAGCCGTGATCGGAAATCTATTTACCACGTTTGTTAGAAACTTTCCATGTATATTGTCGACTCTGTCTGGGGGCGTATTTTACAAGTTCAGGTCGGTAATTTTTTAGACTAAAACGTACGGACAAAGAGACGATGCAAGACGTTGTCTTAGACCGTTTGACAGTATTTTACTGATAATGATAATGATTTAATTTATCACTGATGAATAAACTCACTTTCATGATCTTATTAGGAAAACTAAACCGTCAAATTCTAAGATGCGATCCTCAAGCATACGAACAATATTAATGATTGCTTCACTTGATTCACAGTAGAAATGTTGCTTACGTCCGTATCCTAGCGTCCACCTCTAACCACCTCTAACCACCTCTCATAACAAGTCTTTCCACGCCAAGCTCCGTACACTGTACTAATCCTATTGTCCAGCATCCATCCTCTCCTCGCTATCCAACAATCCGGTTATGACTCCTCAAGAGAAATTCGTCCTTTGACTATTTTAGAGATATTAATATTAATTTATTTATTTATTTATTTAGTTGTTTTAGGTGCATGACTACTGGGTTAAAGCACCTATACAATAGTTAGTTACAAGTACATGGTATAATTAATAAGTACAACTATTACCAATTACAATCCTGCATTACCTATTCTTTAAATAATTAACTAGCAGTAAAAAAAAGAAAAAAAGAAAAAAAAAAGAAAAAGAAAAAAAAAAATAATAAAAATAAATAAATAAATAAATACATAAAAAAAATAAATAAATAACATTACAAAGTAAAACAAGATAGAAGTATGATAATTAAATGTCACAATAGAAGTCGGCGTCCTGTAGGTAGCTTATCAGTCTAGTGAGCGTAGTCTGGTTGTCAGCTAAGGTCTCTGGTAAATTGTCAGGTAAGTTGTGTAAGTTTCTAAGTGTATCTAGGCGGTGGCAGTCAGTCAGTAGATGAGCTACAGTCAAGGTATCGTCACATAATCTGCATCGCGGTCCTTCCTTATCTCTTGTAAACAAATAACTGTGGGTTAGTCTGGTGTGTCCTATTCTCAGTCTGCAAAGTACCGTCTCTTCCTGTCTTTTTTTTCTATATGAGGAGGTCCAGTCGCCTATTAGAGGTTTTATACATCTCAGTTTGTTGTTAGTGGTGCCTGTCCAAGTCTGTTGCCATTTTTTGTAGATTTTTGTCCTAACATAATGGTCAAAGTCCCTTGGAGTGATTTCTGTCTCCACTGGCTGTCCGTCATTTATAGCTTGTTTCGCTAGCAAGTCTGCACTCTCGTTACCAGAAAACCCTACGTGACTAGGTATCCAACAAAATCGGACTTTTAATTTACTTGTTACAATGAAGTTCCTAATTTTGGTAATAGTCAAATTTTGAACATATAGTTTTTCCAAAGACATTAAAGCAGATTTAGAGTCGGTGTAGATGCTAAGTGTTTCTATTTCTTGGTTGGCAGCTGATTTTAGTGCTTGAAGGATGGCTTCCAGTTCCATCGTGAAGACCGAACTCCACTTGGAGCATGAAAACATTCCTGATTCTGGCGATGTAAAGAAAGCACAGCCGCTTCCCTCTGTAGTTTTTGAGCCATCCGTATAAAAGTTCGAATATAAGGGGTGGTCGTTCTCGTCCTTTAAGTGGCCTTGTCGGAATTGATCTGGGTAGACCTGGTCTTTCTTCTGTCGCGAGAGGTAGTGTGTCTTTGGGGGTCTCATACTCCAGGGTGCCATAGGAGATACGGTGTATTTACTGATTTTAGTACAATCTAAGGGAAGTTCGTATTCTTCGGCAAGGGTCTTGAATCGAATTCCTGGAGGACGTAAAAAGTTAGGTTTTCGTATGTATTTGTGTTCAAATTTTGGGTCCTTAAACAGTTAATAAGCACAGTTGTCCGGAAAGCGTTTAATTTTCAGTCCGTACCGCAAAAGTAGGAAATCACGCCTAAGAGCCAAAGGAGGTTCATTTGCTTCGACCAATAAACTGGTTACTGGACTGGTCTTGAAGGCTCCTAGTGCGAGGCGTAAAGCTGTATTGTGGACTGGATCCGGGCGCCTTAGATCTTTGTCTTTAGCCGAGCCATAAGCTATACATCCATAGTCGATTTTACTTCGTACAATAGCACGATAGAGATGAAGTAGTGATGCTCGATCAGCTCCCCATTTTAGATTCTGAAGCATGCGAAGAAGGTTGAGGTCCCTTAGGCACTTAGCACGGACTTCTTCAATGTGCGGACGCCAGGTCAACTTTCTGTCAAACTGAAGGCCTACGTATTTGATAGTCTCTACTACAGGAATTTTTTGGCCGGATAGTGTAAGGTTTACCTGGGGAATCCCTCGTTTTAATATTAATATTATACCGAATCTGTTATCAGAAGAGACAGGTGGCTCCACGCCTCCTAATACGTCTGGTTCCGGCAAATAATCCAACCCTGTTTGATCGCTTGTAAATTTCGCTTAAATCAGTAGAGCTACTAATCTGTTCTGAGATATTACATCCCGTCGTTTTTATTGCTAAATCCAATGTCAGAGAAACAATACACGCAGTCTATGGGAAAATAACTCTTTGCTGTTAATGACATTATTTCAAAGTGATTCTTGTCTGTATGATATCAACTCAAGAGCAATAGCACGGCACAGCGCCGGCGCTGCCACCGCATATCGGCTCCGATATAACCAGGAAGCCGGTACATCAGCTCCACCCCCTCCCCGTACAACTCATGTAGGCTGCTTCCTTCAAACTTGAACTTCATCAAGTCCTCTTGGTCAATGTTGTTGAGGAACTTTTAAAGCGTGGTTTACACGGTCCAAGGATACTTGTTCCAAGTTGTGGAACTTTAATACACGGTACAAGTAATAATCTGTCCAAGTACAGTGGTTTTCTCAGTTTGCACCCTTTTTGGCACCATCCAACCCATCTTGGATGCCCAAGTGGAATTGAAAACTCTTTTACACGGTCAAACTAGCGTGAAAATGGAGTGCAAGCCTACTTGGAGCGTGTATACCCGGCTTTATCTTTGACAGCACATAGTTATGTTTCTGGGAAACATCCAACTCTACACTCACTTCAGTTAGACAGACAGACAGACAGACACACACACAGACAGACAGACAGACAGACAGACAGCCCCTTGTGAAACAGGTGATCATTCATTACACTCCTTAGTTCTATATGCACTCTGTTATCCTGATTCACACTATTCAGGTTTACTGTTATCAGTGCTGATTCCTTCAGCTTATGTATTAGTGTTGGAAGTTTAGCAGTTTTATAGAAATAGCCGGCGTGGCCATGTGCATTAAATTACTTACCACGTCTGCTCGGCCATTGATGAACAGGTCGTGGGTTCAATCCCTCGCCACTATCCATTTCAATTTTGGTTGTCCCCTTTAATTTTAATAAGTAATTTCTTCGTATTGTGTCAATAGGGGTTTTTCTTTATAAAAAAATAAAAAATGAACTAATTCATTTTTGTTTTTTAAAAAATATGGTTATATTTCGTCCCTTTTTAGGACATTTTCAAACCTGTAATTAAATATACAAAAATTAGAAATACATAAACCTTTTACTTCAATAAACATTTTCCATTTTAAGGATTTAGTTAAAATTAAGCAATATATATAAAAAATATAATTACCTTTTTGGGTAAAAATTCTTTAAAAAATAAATAAAATTGCAGGAGTACTGCAATAAGTCAAGAAGGATTTTTTATATAAAAACTAATTATCACTTATGAAGTAACTCGTCAATAAGGAGTCTTAACCAATTAAAATAAATTAAATTAAAGGAAAAGGGTGAGTCACTTCACAAAGGGATCTGATCCATGACTGACCTTTTAATACAGCTTTCTTCTAATCTGTTGTATAAACTAAACCCCAGGTTCAGTTACAAGTTTCCTTTTTTCAAGCTATACTGTTTATCTCATTCAATAAATACCAAATAAAAATTATTTTTCTTTGAACAATACAAAAATTACTATTACATTTAAAATTACTTTTTTAGGGCCAATAACAATTTCTATTTTACTTACTTATTTATCCATTCTTCCACTAAATATTTAACAACAATTTATACATATATACATACATACACATACAAACATATACATACATACTCATATATATTAATAAAAAAACAAATAAATAAAAAAATAAATAAATAAAATAAATAAATAAATTTCAATAACAATAATCATAATTCCCTATTAGGGAAACCTCCTTTTTACAGATAAAAAATACATTAAATAAATTAATAAACAATTCAATATAACAATTATATATGTAGGCAATTTAAAATAATAACAAATAAATAAATAAATAAAACTTTCGCAGTAAATTAATCTGTTAATTTTGACTTTATATTCAGAGTTTTAAAAATTCCTGAATAAAATTTGTTCAATTCTTTAGTATCAGTTTTATAGTTAATATTGTTAGGACAACTTGATATAAATGCTGCTTCTAGCAATTTTCTTTTTGAGTTATTGGTTTCTTTTTCTAATATTCTAGCTTTATTAAATTCTGGGAAATGATTTAGTTCTATGGAATGGGAGGCTAGAGCAGTTTTGCTATTTTTATTCTTTACATCTCCCTCGTGTTGTTTCATTCTATTCTTGAATGTTTGACGGGACTCTCCTATATATTTTTTATCACAATCTCTGCACGGGACCACATATATAAACCCCATTTCTTGGTCCTTAGGTACTTTATCCTTAAGTTTGCTGAAAAATTGATTTTTCATTTTATTAATGGGTTTCATACTAAACTTAATTTCTGAACAATCAAATTCTTTAAAAGTATCTGCAACCTTCTCTGTGAGCCCTTTAATATAAGTTATAGAGTGGTATTTGTATATAGGTTGAGTTTCTTGGTCTTCTATATTACCAAAATAATCTTTAGGTTTCATTGCTGTGTGCCAGAGTTTTTTAATTAATTTTAAAGGGTACATATTTTTTATTAATTTGTCATAAATGAATTTTTTAACTGTAGGTAAGTGGATAGGGTCTGTTAAAAGAATGGCTTTTTTACAAAGGTTTGAAACAGCGTTTTTCTTTTGATAAAATGGATGGTAAGATTGGAAGTTCAAAAAATTTTTCTTTTTAATATCTTTCTCAAACCATTTGGTAGAGAGTTTACCTTCTTTATTTTTGATAACTGTTATATCTAAATAATTTAACAAATTTTCTTTTTCAACCTCTATTGTAAATTTGATATTGCAATTATAATTATTGAGTTCTTTTAAAAAAATTTCGCAATCCGACTTTTTTATAATAACGAACAAGTCGTCTATGTATTTGCATATTAATTTGGGTTTAAATGAACATTTGCTTAAAACATTAGTTAATAATGAATTTACATATATACCGCTTAGATTAACGGACATGCTACCCCCCATGGGTAATCCTTGTAACACTCTATATAATTCATTATTCACCAAAAAATAATTATTATTACAGCAAAATTTTAAAGTTTCAAGATATGTATTTTTACATTTTATATTAGTATAAGGTTCAATCTGTTCCCAATTAATTTGTATCATCTTGTATATATCGTGTAGCGGTATGCTGGTGAACAATGATTGAATATCAAAGGAAACCATTATTTCCTCTTCACTAACGGATAAGTTTTTAATTTTTTCTTTAAAAAATATTGAGTTTTTACAGTCCCATAAGTTATTGTTATTTAAGAAATTTAGAGTAGGGTTAAGGAATTTAGTTAATTTTTCGGTTGGGGAATTAATAGCATCAGTGATTGGCCTGATTGGAAAGTTTTCTTTGTGTGCTTTAATTAATCCATACATTTTGGCAAATCTACAACTGTTAATATTAAGCTTTGTTTTTTCTTCGATAGTGATAAATTTCTTTTTAAATAATTTCTGTAGAAGCTGTTGGTATTCTTTTTGTATATCTTTAATTTTTTCTTCTTGGTTGCACCTCACTTTTCTATAAATTTGGTTATTTTGAAGATGATCTATCATTTTTGCTTTATACATTTCTTCTGTTAAAATCACTGTTAGATTACTTTTATCTGCTTTAGCAATAATCAGTTTTGGGTTATTCTTAAGGAAAAGTTTTGTTTTATTAGCATCCAATATTATTTGCTTGTCTAAAGAACCGATATTTGTTTTGGACTTATTTTTGTAAAATTGTTGAAAATTCATTATGTTTTTAATTAAGTGACTGCGTAAGGCATTAGTATGATTTTCACTAGTTCTTAAAGATCTTAAGGTGTTTTCTATGTCTACTATTAGTTTTAGGACATGCTGATTTTGGTTTGAATATTTTAAATTAAAATTATGACCTAGGCTAAGGAAATTTTTTACACCAATGGGAATTTCTATATTTGCTAAGTTTATTAACCAGTTTTCTTCGTGTAATTTATTATATTGGTATAGATCATCGGTTATAATTTTATCTGGTTTATGCTTATTATTTTCCTTATTAACTCTATTTTTTAGTTTTAAATTTAGTTTTTTATTTAAAAGAATGATATAAGCATTTTTAAATGCTATTAAGTGGGTTTGTAATTCTTCACTTGCTGATGGGTTGTATTCATTTAAATTATTAATTATAGTATCATATTTATATTTAAGTTTCCTTATCTTCCAGTGGGTCTGTTTTAATTCTGAATTTATTAAATTATTTGGTAAGTTTTTTAAAAAATATGGAGTTCTATTGTTATTTAAAAAATCTTTATCATAAAGGTACATGACCTTATTGACTATGTCATTGATATGCTTAGGAATGTTATTGTTGTTTTTATTTGAATAAAGATAAGATAATCTATTTTGTGCATTACAAATCTTTATTGTTATCTCTTTGATATTCCAAACACTTTTTTTATCTAAGTTGTTTACATATTTTCTAATTAATCGCCACTATGCTCTGACTGCGCCACTATGCTCTCGCCACTATGCTCTGATTTATTAGGCTTACTTATTGTCACGATCTCACAAACCTCTCTTCGGCGATACAATGTACAGAGGTCTGATGTGTGAAGTGGCTGCAACTCTCTATCACGGGGCTAGTAAAATAGACCTTAAATATGGCCTATTATTTATTATCCTTTTGGAAAGGGTTATTCTACATTATGATGTTTTCATTAGAAAAAAAGTGAACGGACATTATATAAATTGAATTAATGTGAGTTCTTTATACAAGGCATCATCACAGTACACATTTTTATAATGTGGCATATTCAATTACATATTAATCATAGAATTAGAATTATTTTTATTGTACGAAACATATACCTTTCGGGTATACATCATTGTTACATCAATTGTTGTTTATTACCTATGAAACATCTCCTTTAAACAAAGATTATCATTTTGATAAAAAAAATGTGATGGCATAGACGTCATTTCTATGATTTATACATATTTGTTTATGTGACACTGGCGAAATTCTTTATAACTGTAATTTTATTTAAATAACTATAATTCTGCATTATATTTTTACGAAAGTATGAAACACATTTTGCATTGTTAAACATATGTTTCATCCGTTGAACCCCATAATTAATATTTAATTCTATCATTCCGTTTTTTACTTTATATTCGACGAGTGCACCGTCTTGTTTGCGTGAGCCGTTTAGGGGGCTCTGGTTGTATAATTGTATAATCTAACGAATAAATAAATATATAAAATACGCCGGATTTTTTTCATTGTAATGGCTAGGTTGGAACAAGTGATCCATCCTACCTATCTGGTACTAGTACTAGGACCTTACTCTTACTACTATTAAGCATTTATAAATTGTATACAATTTAATCTAATTTAATGTGTTCTCCAATCAAAGATTTGGCTGTGCTTGTACTAATTTCAGATTAAAATAAATACCCCCCCCCCCCCTTGACGAACAAGACAATAGACTCATCAAGCTTACTTACGAAGAAAACGTAATTACTACAAAATTTGTTAAGAGATTTGGTAAATTTGCCGAATAAACTATAAACGTAGAGTATATAATGAAAATACAGATGTAAAAACTTAAATTACATCGGAGATACTAACGAATTGTCGCTACTGGAAATAAAACTTACTGAGAGGATCTAATTGATACAATAGGTGGAGGAAACTAAAATGTACAAAAGCTTAATATAACTTCTAACACGAGCTATCAAAATTAATATATTAAAGTAAATTTAATACGCAGATTTGAAGAGTTACAACAATGATTAATATCATCATTTTGAAAGGAAATAAAATAAAACTTTTAGTCTTCACACAAAGTATTTGTATTGACAAATAACCGGTTTCGGCTAATTATTAGCCATCATCAGATTCTATACAAATAAAAAACAACAGAAAGTCAACATTTATATATAAAAAGAAAATAATCATAATAAAAAATAATAATTGAAATGAAATTATATAAAAAAATTAAATATAGACATTTAAAGTTAACAGAAATCTTAAACTAGGTGGTAAACAATAAGTACTTTACCTAAATTAGATGTTCACAGTAACATAGTATTGAAGTGAATGAGATGTACAGTACAAGACAAGTTGAAGGAACAGATTCAAAAAGTCTGGCTGGTGGGGTTATTGTGAGAGGTAATAAAAGTAAAGATAAAAAATACACATTACTCAAAAAAGAAAGGAGGGAGAACAAAGGTAGCATATGGGATACGAAAAACTTGACTTTGCAAATGGAATAAGAAAGACAACTTAAAAAGTAGAGTTAAATTTTAAAATCTAAATTAAACATTTATGGTCAAACTAAGATACTGAAATCAAAATATGGTTTTAAAATACAGAACTATTTAAAAATCAAACTAAAAACAAAAAATTAAAAGATAAATCAAATTAAAAGACTAAAAGAAAAATAAAAATAAAATTGAAAACTACTAATAATAACCTATTGTAATTATTAAAAAAGCTTAAGGAAAAAGAAGGAGAATGCGGTTCACTATTATAATATTATTATATTAGTTCTTACTAAACAACTAACTAATATTGTTTAAAAATGATTTCAGGATTGGGGATAGATTAAAAGGTATGACATCATTTAAACAACTATGGGGGGATTCTTGGATGTGTTTAAAAATTTCAAACTTTTCTAGGATGTTCAGTTTTTTACCTTTATCACAGAAATGAAGTAACTCAATACCAGAATCAGAGTCAAAATTATGATTGGCATTAACTAGGTGGGCAGCGAAATGGGATTTAATTGAATCACTTGTACTTGAAGGAAACCGTAGGTTTCTAGACCATTCTTGGATATGTTCTTTTAATATCCTGGTACTAAATCTTCGACCTGTCTGTCCGATGTAATAAGAATTACAAGTATTACAATTTAATTTATAGATACCGTTTTTAGAAAGGGGT